>JALIZF010001617.1:425000-488286 GCA_029948255.1 Telmatactis stephensoni | reverse complement strand
AGCTATGTAACTGTACATGGTGAACACAACTGGACCAGCAGAACATACTAAAAAGTGGAAATAAGTGAACCATATGCAAGTGATTTCTATAGCTTTTAGAGTGTTCTACAGTTATTTTTAGGCTTGAAAAATAATCATCATAAACTTTATTAACCACAGAAATCCTTCAGCTGATGCTGATCTTCAAGGATGCTGTGCAAAATAAACTTCAGCTCTCCTTTAAAAAGGAAAATCTTCCATGCAGTACAATTGTATGTGATCTGCTTTGTGGAGTTCACTGTACTTTTCTTTACAAATTGGTTGTGCATCCAGATTACTTATTACTGCTCTTGTGTATTTAAGGAACAAGTGCTCCCTGGTGTGAATTCTACCATATGTCCTTTTGAAAAGTAAGTAGGGGACAGTTCTCCTCACTGTTGTATCTTATTTTCCATCCCTTCCTTCCTTCCTTCCTTTATTTCTCTCCTTCCTTTCTTCCATCCATCTTTTTTTTCCTTCCTTCCTCTCCTCCCTCCCTCCCTTCCTTCTTTTTTCCTTTTTTCTTAACCCAGCATTGCCCTACATACCCTACACGTCTTTTCTAAACATCAGTTCTCACGTGCAAACCATTGTCGTTATTTTATTTCAGATTTCGAAAGTTAATTAATTCATACTCGGTGGAGGATTGGCACGAGGAATGTAATAGGAGTCTACATTAGTTGATTCTACGTAATTTACATAAGGATTTACAAAGTTCTTCTTCTCCTTAACCCAAAATGCACGTATACTCTGAAATGAAATTGAATGACAAAAGTGGAACATGAACCGAGCTGTTGTTGGTCAAGATGACAAAGGATTGGAGGCAGGCTCTTCAGTGACGAGAAGATGCTTGTAGGTGTTGTGTTCATAAACTTTCGCAAAGCCTTTGGTGCCATACCCTACAATATATTACTCTGCAAACTTCAAGCTTTGGAGTTGCTATGATGATAACAATAATAATAATGATAATGATGATGGTGATGATGATAATAATAATAATAATGATAATAATAATAATAACTTTCTTATCCATCTTAATGAAAACATACAATGGATACATGGTTGAGTGAAAAAAATACAATATGATAACTACATAAAAATTAATCATTTCTCGCGAGATGATCTATATAATTGTGAAGATTAAATACACGTGTTCATTAACCAATTCAATAATTTAAAACTAATATATATACAATGTTGTCCTACATGACTGCAGTGCTGGAGTTTGATGTCGTGGATTAATGACATTTCTAAAAGATAAACGTCAAGTGACTTTTAATGGCTGTTCCCCAGGGTTCCATTCTCGGGCCAAAACTCTTCTCTTTATATTGTAACGATCTGCCTGGTGTTGCTGAAGAAGCTGTCTGCATACATTTGTATGCAGACGACACGAAGCTATACGTTGCTTCTACGTGTCCTGGAATGGCTGTTAGTACTCTTAACAAAGTTCTATTGAAGTTGCACGATTGGTGCTGTTTGAATGGATTAACTCCTCATACTGGAAAGACTGAATTTATTGTTACGGAAAGGGCTCGTTTATAGGTCCAATTCAAGATGTCAAGCTGGGTTGCAACAGTATCAAGCGTGTTGAGGAACAAGATGCCTGGGTGGGGAGCTGGCCAGTCACCTAAAATGAAACCACTATGTGACTCAAATGATCAAAAGCTTAACACAAAAGTTGAGCCTTCTCCGAACTCCATACTTTCTCTCAGTCAAAGCAAGAGAAGACTTTTATTTCAAGGTCATAAAAAATAAATAAGAATGAAACTGTAAACAGGTGTGGCTGGACATCATCCTTTTTACTAAAAACAATATGTCAAACACAAAAACATGCATCAATTATACGAAACAAATTAAAGACTGCATTTTGGCAATCTGTTTATGATAAATTATTTGGTGAAAGCCGCAAAATCTCAATTCGAAAACTGCTCCTAACCTTTTGAAAACCTTTGACCAAAAGAGCTATAGTACTTTTGAAGGTTTTTCCTTTCATGCACTATTCATGTCTGTGTTTGAATAACATCTGCCACGTACTACTTGTCTTGGACAAGCCAGTATCTTGACAGATTGAGCCTTAATCTAAGCTTATATTCATGAGTCAATATTGAAAGGAAAACGAAATTACAGGTTTTCTTTCTCTCAGTACGTCAATAGCCTGCTTTCGTATGAATTTATAATAAAGCATTTGTGAGGAAAATTTAATATTTTGAACCGATATTTAAAACGCCGACGGACAGCCAGGCAATTTCAGGATTTCATTGTACGCTCGTTGAACTGAATAAAACCGCCTGGCAACCGGCGGCTTGCCGATCAGTTTTGTGCTTATCTTTCTGAGGATCTCTTTGTTTGCATTCTACGTCTCTTTAATACAGTTGGGACTTGTTTCCGTAGCCAGTCGATCTATTATGTCTCCGATAGTTCCTTTGTCATGAGTTCCTTCTTTTTCATGAGTTCTTTGGATTTTTGTTCGCGCATTCGGTTTTTAAATGTCTTTCCAAATTTGTATGTATTGTATTGTTGCTGCTGCTGCTAGTGCTGATATTCAAACGTATTCCTTTTTCATCATTTTTCTACCCTTTTTTCTGATCTTTATTTCTTCTATAACCCACTAGACTTACTGAGCCATGTCCGGACATGCATGTGGACTTTTGATCCGCGGATGCAGTTCACACCAAAGACAATTCTGCCTGGCCAAACTCCGATTTGGCAGATAATGAATAATGAAGACAATCAGACATATACATCTTAAGGTGGCTGACGCAATTTTTCCAGAGCGCACCACAGGTAGCCCAGGTTGGACGAGTGTCAATTTACAAGAGAATGTATGGGGATTTTTGAACCTTCAATAAATGACTCAAACTGTAATAAAATTAAAATGGCTTAAAAACAAAATCGACAAATGTCAGCAAGACCGGAGACGGTAAGTAAACTTGTTTTCTTAAATTCTAAGCTTTATTTCCACAATTTCAGAGGGAAATTGTATAGTTGAGGACTGAGAAGCCATATTTATTACACATATCTCTTTACAAGTAATTAGCCTGGGTTACCTGTGGTTACTATACGGCAGTTTCTTTTCGGCTCAGGGGCTGTTTACATGGAGAAAAGTTGTCCCTAGTAGAAGGGTTACCCTACCAGCAGGGTCACCCTGGCCGAGCCATCTTTTCCCTGATTTCTTAGTAAATCAATGTCAAGTGTTTACATGAGATACTTTACACTTACCTCGGCAAGAAGAGTTACCCTACTGGTAGGGTTACCCTCTTTGCGAAACTAGGGTAACCCTACTAACAGCCGGGGACAACTTTTCTCATGTAAACGCCATAACCCTAGGAACCGAGACAACTTTGGCCCTAGGACGTGAGTTAAGTTTTGGTGATCATGCGCATTGGGCAATTCAAACCGTGCGAGTTCACCCACGTATAGCGACCAGGCACTGATTTTCCCATGTAAACGCTTGGTAAAGTTAGCTCGGGTGATAGGGTGACCCTTCTACTAGGGACAACTTTTCTCCATGTAAACAACCCCTCAGTGACGACAGCTTCAATGCCAGTTTTCATATATATGTTCCTATGCGTTTTCACGGCAGTATAAGTCAGTTTTGTTTGAGTGCCTTAAAACCCTTCAATGCTCTCGAAAACGCGCCACAGTATTCGTGATACAACTTTCCGTAGCGGCCTAATGCACTTTCAGTTCGGTTTCCATCCCCTTTAGAGTGCCAATAAAGCCCTAGCCAAATCCTTGGCTTTTCAATCTAGAAATACATCATATAAATAAACGTTTTACATAAATATTTCTGAATAAAATCAACTCCTCTCTGAGAATTAAGCAATTCAAATCTGAAAATGCAAATGCGATGACGTCAAAGTAGGAATTTCATTCATATTTGATTTGAGTTTTAACATAACTACTCAACTACAGCTTATAATTATAAGTTTAAAACATTCTCATAATCGGGCTAAAAACGACGCTTTTCCGAAAGAGGGCTGAGGCGAGATTTGCAAATGTCACTATCAAAAATATTTTATAGCGTTTTTACACGTAATTTGAATGAATTTGAATGCTCTGAATGTCGTAATTTTGTGTTTTTTTTTTCGAAAACTGCGGCGTACAAACCTACGCAGAAAATAGAGTGCTCTAGTGCGCGTTGCAAAGCGTTCGTTGCATTCGATACCTGTCCGTCGGTGGTACATCGCGATTCTGATTGGTTGTTTGCTTTTTGGCGGGAACTTGACGCGCGCCGACATCCGGGGAATGCATTGTTTTGACGAGCGCGCGTGGAAGAGCAGAGAGCTAGCTAGGAAGACGAATTTCACCGACGAAAAGCTGAATGAATGTAGACAAAACTTCACGGAAGAAGACAGACTACAAGAACGCGAAAGGCAAAAGGTGTTGAGACAGAACTTCACCGAGGGAAACGGAGAATACAGAGAACATGAACGTGAAATGCAACTGGAAGAATACCGAAAAAGAAAGAGAACAGACTTCAACAACTTCGCTGTCTCAAAGGGGAGATGACAAATGCTTCAATTCTCTCTGGTCTCTGGTATGATTATAATATATTTCCCTGCTAGCTTACATGGGCTACCAGGCTACCGACTTTACTCAGTTTATGCTGCTGTTTATTTTTCTCAATTTTTCCATTTCCCAAAAATTTTAGCCTTTATGAGATAATGAATCTAAGAAAAGAAATACAGAAGTAAAATTTAGATAATAACCTCAAATCGGGAAAATATATAAAGTGACATTTTATGGGGGCTTATAGTCTCCCTCGCAGCCGCTACCAGTGTCGTCACGAAAAGCGTTTTTGTTTTTGTTTTTTCACAACTTTATTGGACAAACCGCAGAAATAACATAAGTTAACTAAAATACAAAAAATAGAGAAAGTAGAAAAACAACAAAACAAAGGCACTGTCCAAGAGGTGGGTACTTGAAACGGGACACGAAGTCAGGTACCCGCCTTGACTAAAGTATATAAAAAACTAGAAAGATATCCTCCCCAAACCCTAAAATAGAAGCACTGAAAATATTCTACGCAGTTATCAAAAACTTGCGGTGCCGGGACCCATGTGCCAAAACGTTCCAGCCACAGGAAGATTGCGTGCACGTTGCGTTACGACACTGGTTCCTGGCCTTGGGCCCAAAAGTATCCCACAATGCACTTGCGAATCAAAATGGCCGCTCGCCTTGGCCAATTTTGTGGTATTACATTAGGGGCATTTCTGTCCATAAAATCACTACATACAATATCCAAGCATCGCCAAAGTGTTTTGTTTGCAAAGGATGAAGAAAATGGCCTACAACTAGTGCATGTTCAAGTAGCCTTCCGTCACGGTGCAAGGACGCCAGTTTTCCCGCTTCCGGAAATGAACGACTCTAGCATTGCAAACACTGTTTGGGACAAGAATGTTCTATTTGGCGATCTTTCACACACAGCGATAAATTACAGAGTTAAGAGTCTAGATGGCGGGAAAAAACCAGATTCGACTTACGACAATAGGCAAAGAAAGTTGACATGGCCGGTAAGCACCGACTGATTTCTAAAGACCTCTAAACAATGTAGCAACAACAATTGTCACTACTCCATTTTCTGACCTGCTAATGTATTTTCATAAATACAGAATGTTTTGTCTTTTCAAAGAATGGAGCTCATGAAAATCCATCCTAAAGCAAAAACCAGTTGTTATCTGAATTACAATGATAGCTGAATATATGAGAATGATAGTGATGAGGAAGATGATGATGATGATTCCATTGTAGAACTGAATTTCACTTACTTAACCCTAACCCTACTGATAACTGGCCCTAACATTGATCAGGCTCGTAACATGGTATATGGGATCAGGGATCAAGCTCCAAATTATGGCCAGGATCAGGGATCAGAGACCAGGGCTCAGGGATCAAATGGGTGGGATCGAGGATCAGGGACATTGCATCAGTTTTTTGCACCAAGGATCAGGGATCAAAAATTTCTAAAAATATGGGCTCAGGAATCAAAATTTCTGTAAAAACCCGGGATCAGTGAGACGAAAATATACCATGTTATGAGCCTATAACATGGACAATAACTTTTTCCATTAAGTCATCTGATCTGGAGGCTTTTTCTTATTTTGGACCATGTTCCCATGATAATGATAACTGTTTCATTTAATTGTCCAATATCTTTTAGCACTTGTGCATTAATTGGGGGACACTGTACTCTCACACAAACTACCACAACATTCTAATATTCTATGCACACAATTCTCAACTCACTAGTTTGTTTTAGTGAGGGGGTTCGGGAAACAAGAGGACCCAGGGAAAAACCCTTTCAGGGAGAGAACAAACTCACATGTGAGACCTTGTCCAGGTACTGAACCCAGGAACTCAAAGGTGTCAAACTGGTGCTCTAACTGCTTGGCCACCATTGCTTCCCTTGGTATCATTTTAAGAAAGAGTTGCTGTCCATAGATACAGTTTAAAAAATACTAATGTAATGTCCTTTTACATATCTAAGGGAGGAAGTGTAGCTGGTCAACTGACCAAAGTTGGACAACAACAGATGTATGAGCTTGGTCAAGAGCTACACAGACGTTACATAAAAGATGTTGAATTTTTAGAACCAAAAATGAACCCTCATGAAATCTAGTATGTATAACAATATTGAATGAATGATTCCAGGAGTCTGATATTCCATCTGGATAATATTGTATGTCTTGTGTATTATACTGGTCCTTAAGGGGGAATGCTTTGTTAAAGACCAATCCACTCCAGATTTTGCTGTTATTAAGACTGTCAAGTGATATATATAGTTAATTGAAGAAACGTTGTCGGGTCTAAAAACATAGAACATAAAAGCCGAGACCGAAATGGTGCTTGGGATATCAATAATTATAATATTCTGATTTATTCATTTACGCTTTGCCTTCGATTCAAAATGCCAAAAGCGTGTTCAGGACCTGGGTTGGCAGGCTGTTTGGCTTCGATTTTTTATCAGTTGCAGCTTAACTGAATAAATCAGAATATAATTATTGACATCCCATGCACCATTTCGGCTTTTATGTTTTTAGACCCGACAACGTTTCTTCAATTGACTATATACATTTTGTACATGTATATTGTGGTTGGTGGTATGAAATTTTTTAAGTGCCTTGGGGTTCGGTTTAGGGTTAGTATTAGGGAAGACTTCATACAAAGTCTTTCCTAATACTATAATTTAAACCAAATTGCTAAGGCATTTAGAAAAAATTGCAACAAACTGCAAAATATACCTTGGTAATGGGGAAAAAAAAGGAGGGAAATTCAAAAACCATACCTTGTTTAGTAGCATGTACAATTGTATCTCCATTTGCAACTGTTTGTTTTCCAATCTTAACAAAAACAATGTGAGCTAAGTGTTTTATTTGTGAATCAAATTTATGCATTAATTAGTATTGTGAGTATTTGGTATATTACTCATTGTTAAACAATTACAATGATTTACCAGTACAAATAATGTAGAAAGAGTTGGTCCTTCCCAGGTTGCTACCCTTCCCCAAACTCCCCTAATAGCAAACAGATAAATCCCTTATCTAGGCTTTTTTTCCCCAGGAGCAAGCAGATAAACTACATTTGTATCTATGCAATTTATCTATAATTCTATTATTATATTTACTGAAAATAGAATAATAAATTATATTAATCTTAATAATTTTCAGTGTACGAACATCCAACATTAAAAGAACTATAGAGTCAGCAAGATGTGTATTAGCAGGACTATATGAAAAAGATAATATACAAGGTAAACAATCAATTGATCAATCAATCATATCAGTCAATCATATGAATTATTCAATCAATCAATAACTGTTTATTTAAGTGTCCAATTAACAAATTGAGGATGGTTTTGAGTTGTCTGTCCTCTTATTGACACACTCTTGACGTCATAAAATATTCAAACCTCAAGTGGAATCACGAGCGCAGCGAGTGGTTTCACTGCAAAGTTTTGAACATTTTATGACATCAAGAGTGTGTCAATAGGAGGACAGACAACTCAAAACCATCTTCAATTCATTTTTTACAACAATTATTTGAGATAAAAGTTAAAAAATCCTTTTCAAATGGGGCAAAAGAACGAGCGCGCGCGCTGAAACGCATCAGCAGTGTGTCTGTCCTCTTATTGACACACTCTAATCAACCAATCAGATTGCAAGATTAGTATCAAGTGTTGTAAAATGTGTTCTTGACTAGTGCTTGTGCACAAATTAGGGATCACAATACTCTCACAGTCACTAGCATTACATTCTAATATTCTATGCATACCACTCTCAGCTCACTAGTTCACTTTTTTTCTGAGGGAGGAAAATAAGGATCTGGACAAAAACCCTTTAAGCAAGGGAGAGAATAAACTAACAAACTCAAGTTGTATGTGAATTGCCCCATCTGGACCACAGAGGTGACAGACCAGGGCTCTCACTGCTCAGGAACCCTTGCTTCTAGTTATACAGATTTTACTTGTTAATATGATGTCACAACAGTCCATCTCCCTTACATCATATTTTTCACATTTTTCAACAATAATGCCACTATCTATTCCATTGTAAAGTTCTCAGCGTGTGGTCAGCTACATTGTAGCAATACTTATCAGACTACAAGTTTCTGGTGTAGCCTCCTCCGCAGGCAACTGTTCGCTTTTTCGCTTTGGGCCTCCTGTGTTAAAGACACGTAGTGGCCTGGACGCCAGGCGAGAAAAGGCGAGAGTTGCCTGCCAAATATTGACATCTACTTGTGAGATCGCGCAGGTCGGTTCGCGCATCTTAAAATCTCCTAAGCAGGGGAGGGGCGTTAAGAATTCGTAGCCTCAAAGATGTCTACGGGGTACAGTGTTAGAATTTTCTCATTGTGTACGATCTCTTATAAACTAAAATGCTTGTATTCCTACTTTCTGTACTTTTGCGGCACAAAAATTATTACCGCGGCCTACAATGATGTAAATGGTCACGAAAATCCATAGCAAATTCTTGGCTTTCAAAGCTGCTTTGAAGTTTTGGTTTCAGTAAACTGATTGCGCCCGGCAGATATCCATGGAAGTCCGTGAGTTCGATGCATGGAAATGGAGTGTCTATTATGATCTACTACATATTATGTCGATTAACAGCCAGATAGTTCCTCAGGTTCTATTAGAAAGTATGGAAACTTCAAACTGTTTCCCAGATACTTCACAATCATTCCTTTGACGACAATAACAACAACTCGAAGAGATTGATCTTACAACTAGCACGGGAGAGGATTGATTCCAATACAAAGACTTTAGACCGTTGCATTAATAATTGATTGTGTTGGGAATAAATAAAATCAAACATGTCTTGACAGATTTGAATAGTGGTGGAGGGAAATCGTTAGCCTAACATAAGCTTCCTGCTGTGTTAGCATCAAGGTCAACCGTCGTTAATCATTTGTCCGATAAAATTACTGCCTTTCAGACCAGCCGGCGCTACTCAGCATTTACCGCCGGATATATATCGTAGGGAATTCAAAATTTATTAAGGAATACATTCGTTCAAACATATTCTTGACCTCAGAAGTGATCGAATATATAACTGAGCAGTCTACATGAGTTTAAGCCTGAGCGGCAGACTCTCGAATTCTATGAAATCTTACCCTGCTTGCAATGGCAGAGGTTTTGTTATTTTCCCCCTCTAACGGAAAATAACGAAACCTCTGCCAAGCAGGGTATGAATTCTTTCAGTATTTGAATTTTTTCCGCTTTCTCTGTGCCTTTTTGTATTCGAAAGTACTATTCGCTAGAACATATTTGAGTCTCTGAAATGAATCAACTACTGAGCCACTGGGAGAAAGGATTTTGGTAACACAGTGAGCCCCCTAGGGGACCCGGGGTGCAACTGCATGTCCTCAAGGTACCACTGCATGTCCGTACCCTTCGATATTTGGCAGGCAACCCCTTCTTCTTTTTTCCCTCCTCCTTTTCGTCCCCAGTCTTTTTTCTTCTCAAAATTTTGCACAGGAAGCCCAAAAGGTTGCCTGCGGAGGAGGCTATTTCTGGTGCTACTTTTAACTGGAAAAGAAATCATTGCCCTCCTGGGTTCCAGATGCCATTATTTTTCTGATCCATTTAATAATAAATATTCCAGGAGGGCGTGCTTAAAGAGAAGATACATGATTGTATATGGATTACCTGATGGTCTATCATATGCATGGTCATAAACCAAACCCTCTGTAGTGACATTTGAACATACATACAATGAGTTTTACCTGCCCAAGATTTTGTGTAAAATAAAAACAATAATAAATACCAGACCATTTTCTACAAAAACAATAGGGGCAGTGTCCATGAAAATGATCTAAATGAAAATGGCCTAATAATTATGGCCTAATGACCAGACATTGATTTTTTTGCACAAAGCCCACTGATCATGATATGATCTGACCCATCAGTTCCATTCATGAAGCTTATTATTCCTGGCAATATGAACCAGTATAAGCCTTTGTTTATATGAAATTAAATACTGGCCCCAGTTGCATAATGGGTGTATATAGCACTTTCTAGTGAATAAATCCTAATCCAGTGGATAAAATGATGGCATTTCCCAATAAATTTATCTGGGCATTGTATAATGATTTTATCTGAATGGATAGTGCTATACACCCTTTGTGCAACAGAGACCTGGTGTTGGAGCAGCAATATACTAACAATTATAAAACTTTGTTATAGGAATAGTTACCATGGTAACACAAGCTGAGAAAGATGAAACAATTTACCCTAATGCACCTTTCTGTGTTGAAATTAAGAGATGGGTAAAGACTGTAATGAACTTAGACTTGATGGCATCAACACATGGAAATTACAAAAAGGATTGGTTGTCTCTGAAGGATGAACTTGGAATCAAAGCTGAGAAGTTCTGGTATATGTTTGTTACCCTTAGAGATTTTATTTCTGGGCTAGAGGTACAATATATGATTTAATTGCATGTTTATGTATAATGTGATGGGCTTAATGGAACGCATTGCACATTATGAGAACAAGATGGTCTGAGAGCTTTATTTTCATTCAAATACAGTGCCATCAGTGTTTTGTAGCATGATTGTAACACTAGTCAGCAAGAAAATGTCTGGACCCATCTCTAAAAATATCTTAATATCAGGCCAGCTAGCTAAGCCTTTAACCTACTGATAAAATTTGTGGGTGTTTGTTAAAGCACTTCTCAATCTGTTCAATCTCAGTGATTTTTGAGTAATCTACAAGTAGTAAATGGTGCTTGCTCCTCTAAACGTATCTGTCATAAATGGACCCTATGATGCTTGGCCTGCATATACAGTACATTTGTAGTGAAACAGACCTTATGTAATACACTAAGAAGCCTAAGCAACATGAATTCCATGCTCATGCAAAAGCACTGATATTGCATTGCATACAATAGAAAATAATTGTCATTGATTTCTAAGTGATATTTTATCTCATCATTTAAATGCATTATGTACTTCAGGTTCATAATTTGCCAGTTTCACCTTCCTTGTTAAAACACAAAGACATCATTGAAAAACATGCTTTTGAGGAACTTCTCTCAACACAATGTGGTCATCCCCATGGAAGGTATGTAATGCACACTCTATTGTTTTTTGTTTTTTTGTTTTGTTTTGCAGTCTTGCTTGCTTACTTGCTTCCTTCCTTCCTTTATGATGATGATGCCAACATTGGATCTATGCAACACTGTATCCTGAGTAACTATATGATAGCAATTCCTGCTAAATGTCTATAACAGTTTAGATACTAACCTATGTGAGACATAAATGCAAAAAATGTCATTATCTCCTTGTTTTGACAGACATGATGTTCTTCGTCTTGGGGTTGGAAAGTTTCTTGAATTTATTGTTGACCGTATGAAGGATAAAATTAACCAAAAAAGGTAATAAATCATGACAAGAAAGAGTAGGTCAATAACAGTAATAGGGAGTTGATGATGATGATGATGATGATGATAAAAGTGATGCAATCATATGGGACATTTTGAATGGACAAGTTTGTGTTCTGAGGGCTGAAGGAGGATAAGAGGACTCATTTGGATGATGATGATTATGATGATGATGTCAGCTGTTGCATGTGAATTATAAAAGTAATGAAGTACAATGATGATGGTGATGATACAAGATGCTGCATAAAGCAAGGTTGTGATTGATGATGATGACAATGAGTAAGTTTCAGTTATAACTGCAAAAAGGGATACAATAAACCAATTAACCAAGAATCCTGTTCTTTTCACACAGTTGTCTATGAGTGAGAATGTTTTTTCATTTTGTTATATTTTATTGTTTTCTTCAGTCCATCTCACCATAAATTGTGCATGTACTCTGTCCATGACCATACACTGGCATGTTTGCTTGTAGCTCTTGGTTTGCCCAAAGAAAAATGGCCTGATTTTGCAGCAGACATGACATTTGAGCTTTACAAGACTAAGGTAATTACATAATTACAATCATTATCATGCATCTTTACTCAGGTCCTTTCCTTAACCTTCAAGTTCAAAAAATAAGGAAACATAAAAGCATTTTGATGCATACCAAGGCTTAGAATGAAGGAAAAAAAGCCCACTTCTTGCAGTCCTGGCGACAGGCCTGTCATTAACTGGACAGTTGACAGATTTGGAAATTGTTTGATTGCAGTACTTTATTAATTCTTGGCATACAGTACATGTAAATATGAAGGTTGAATTAATTGGGAATTTTGCAATTTGTGTTCGTTTTCTCATGAAATGTTTTGAATACCATGGAGAAAGAATGAAGATGTAGCAGGCATGGTTATCATGTATAAACAACTTCTAATCAATGTTTATTGTCTCCCTAATGGATGACTGAGCCATAGCTGAATTACAGTGTGACATTGAGTATTTGCACAACTGTTGTTAAATTTGAGTAAACTGAGATTTAACTTGACAATTTGACACTGTTTTTATTATTCTCCAGAATGAAGAATATTTTGTTAAAGTTCTATATCAAGGAAAGGTACATTCATTTAACAAATAGATCAAGTTAGTGTAGCTATGATCTGTAATTTTATTACTATACTTTTTTCATGCATTTGTACAGTATAATTATCTTATGGTAAAGTGTCACCCTTGATAAATGAAGATATTATTATTATTATTATTACTATTATTAATAGTAGTTTATTTTTGCTCTTCCTCCTACTCCTCTGATGAAACAACTCTGGAGCACTGGAGTTGCAGGATGCACAATTTAAAAAGTTATAGAAATCAGGTGGATATCCAGGAAAATGTTCACCAGTTTCTGAACTCAATATGAGACAGAAACTATCCACGTGATGGAACCCTTTTGTGAATTATGAAAATAAATGTAAACCTCCTCTTCTGTATGCATAGCCTTCTGTAATCAGGTCTCAATCTGTGCTTGAAAATATGGGCATATATGTAAGTGATTTCTATAGCTTTTCGAGTGTGTTCTACAGCTTCAGGAGTGTTGTCAAAGTACAAAACATAGCTATGCCCGATCCATTTGCTTTATACAATTCTCTATTTGCTTTATATAACAACACTTTTTGTGAGCAAAGAAAATTATGATGGACTACCGGTAGCTCATATGATTTGCCCTAGAATAATTTAGTTAAAGAAAGGCTTAAATAGTTAGTTTTAAAAAAACTGTAAATAGTCATATAAAAATCTGTTATTTTTAAGCTTAAAAAATATTCATCATAAACTTTATTAACCACAGAAATCCTTCAGCTGATGCTGATCTCCAAGGATGCTGTGCAAAATAAACTTCAGCTCTCCTTTAAAAAGGAAAATCTTCCATGCAGTACAATCATATGTGATCTACTTTGTGGAGTTCACTGTAATTTTGTTTACAAATTGGTTGTACATCCAGATTAATTATTACTACTCTTGTGTATTTAAGGAACAAGTGCTCCCTGGTGTGAATTCTACTATATGCCCTTTTGAAAAGTAAGTGGGGGACAGTTCTCCTCACTGTTGTATCTTTTCTTCTTTTCTCCTTCCTTTCCTTTTTCTTTCTTTCTTTTTTCTTTCTTGCTTCCTTGTTTCCTTCCTTCCCTCCGTCCCTCCGTCCCTCCCTTCCACCCTCTGTCCATCCCTCTCTCCCTTCCTTCCTTCCTTTTTTCCTTCCTTCCTTCCTAATTTTCATTTTTAGTTTTAAACACCGCAGGTGCCCCTGCATTGTCTACACCTTTTTCTATGTGCAAACCATTGACGTTATTTTATTTCAGATTCCGAAAATTAGTTTATTCGTATTCGGTGGAGGATTGGCATGAGGAATGTAATAAGAGTCTACATTAGTTGTAGGTAGTTTAGATAAGGATTTACAAATTCCCTCTCCCCTTAACCCAAAATTAGCATATAGAGGCTTTGCACCATCACGTGTTGGCAGCCATGACAGGAGGCACAACAATAGAGTCTTTTCCCCTGGGAAACTGAACTCTTTCTCAAGTAAACCAGATTAGTCCAGACTCTATTGTTCCTGCCTCCTGTCATGGCTGCCATCACGTGATGGTGCAAAGCCTCTATACTGTGAAATGAAATTGGTAGTGCATGTATTGATACACAATTTTACATTGATATACTTGGATACAATGTCCTGTTTTATAAACAAGGAATATTTTTAGCAATAAGTTTTTGTAAATGAATGATCAAATGAAATTACTAGGGTATTGCAATAAAAAAACCCATTGAAATTGGTGTAGGACGTACAGTTCGTTAAAAAAAACAATTTGCGATGAGTTTTATTCTACCTCACTGACAACCAATATAAGTATATACAGTCAAGAGTATAGGTGGAGCTCTTACATATTTTCACCATGTTTATTGGAGAGACTAGAGTAAGATTTTGACCGTTGTGAAAGTTCTAACAATATTTTGAATTCAGTTTGTATAGCTACTTTACGTAACCTAACTGTCGGTAAGGGTAGGATACGTTCGTGGCATAAGGTAATTATGCTTGTACTTTTTTACATCTTGAACGAGCAGTCCCCCTTTTTATTGTTTAGTGAATCCAAGATTCCCTTGGTTATTTTAAGGTGGTGTTACACAAGAAAACTTGCAACAATTTTCCGTGCTGAACAGCGCATCAATGTTGCACGGAAAGTTGTCCTTGTGTAACATGGCTCTCAGGACGATTTTCCATGTAACCTTTGTGTTGGCAATATGTTGCAGGTTTTTGAATCGCATGTTGCAGGTTTTTGAATCGCATTCAAAAACCTGCAACAAAAAAAGACGAATTTTGTTGAGTTGGCCCGTGTAAGAACACTACTTTTAAGGTGATGTTACACGGGTCGATTCGCAACAACGATTTTCCGCGCAACAACTGTTACCCGTAAAGTTGATGCCGTGGAAAATACAAAAATTTTAGCAATATTTTTGCTTAGTGAACAAGTTGCAAATGTTTGATATGAATTTTAAAAACTTTTAACGCAAAATTATCAATTTGACCAAGTGTTGCGCGGAAAATCGTTCTTGCGAATTGACCCGTGTGACATCAACTTTAGGCGTGCGCTCGTAGCTGTTTTCAGCTCGTGCCGGTAGTGAGTAGCGTATGTCCTGTATGTTTAAATATTTAAGCGCTCGGTCAGCACGTGCACCTAAAGACGAACGAACAGAAGACAGCGAGAGGGGACGCAGTGTGACAAATTTTTGGCGCACATGGTTTTCTCCCCTTGTTTTTGATTTGTTAATTTTCTATGCGTATTCATTTTTTTACGACAACTTGTGCTCAGGCGTTTTACCAGAAATTATCCTTTTGCCAATAAAATTTGAACCTCGCTAAAAACTCTGACAAATGACCTAAAGCCTGTGAATAGATAACATGGTTAATGACATCGGAACTCCCCTCTTTCAATCCGGACTTTAATTTATAGACTTGCTTAAAAGTGAACAGTGACGGGAACAACCCACTCACTAAATTCAATAATTCACTAAACCCAGTTAATATCTCACCACTGGCGATATTCTGTGATTTCACGCCCTTCAATTCTAATCCATAATGCACTTGTACAACCAACAGTAAGTTGCAGCGAAGTAGATGATGGTTGCACAATCCATGGTCGTAATGTGATGAGACAGTCACCATCGGAGATATTCGGTCCCCTCTCTCTTTTTACGCCCTTCGAATTCGAAATGTACTTTATCCTTGGAAACCTATTGCGAAAGGGGAGGAGGAAGTTTTTGGTTAAGGGTGCGTTATCCATCGATGGTCGTGATGCGATGGGACAGAGTGGTTGCAGTAATTTTATTATAGCTTATATTTTTTATTTAACTGATAGAATCTGCCGTGTTTAAATAAAGTTCTTCTACTTCTACTTCTAATTCCGGCCTACATTGCCGGGTCTTCATTGGAAAGCAAGGAACAAAGAGTAACCAAGACAACCCCGGCCCGTAAATAATATCATAATCGACTCCCGTGAAGTCACGTGCATGACAATATCAAAACTAAGAGAACGCATCTGGTCTTCTTGGCTCTCGAATTACAACCAAAAAGAATAATTAAAAGTAAAGAAATAAACGTTTTTGTGATTAATCTTTTATGATGCAAATTTTGTAAACATGCTTTGAAAGAAAATATCCACACCCTACCCAAACCGGAATAAAATCTAATAGGGTAGAACGGAACCGGGAAACGGGACCCCGCCTCAGCTTGTTCGCATGCAACTCGGAACAACAATAAATAAGTCGAGCTATCAAAGATTTGAAATTTGTTGGAAATTTATTGGAGAAACAAAATTGTGAGCAAGATACATGGAACACTATACCTAAAACTCCGAGTTCAAGATAGGATTGTTCAGCCTAAAAAAAAGACATGTCACGAACATTATAGACATTATATGAGACGGAATTTCGTTTCTCGCAGAATACATCAATAGGACTAGACAAGTTTCATTTTCGTTTATGCTAATGTCAGGTAAAATCCCTCTAAAAAATCCCCAGCCTAAAACCTTTCTGTCGCAAGATCAGAGACATTTGATACATGTTCTATAAATGGCTTCTGACATGTGCTCGCTGTACGTGTGTTAATCATTGACCATACTCATTTACTTGTTTTAATGAGTGGAGAGAGGTTTCTACATGTAGCAACATGATTAGAAACTTGCTTTGCTTCGTGTTAAGCATATGTACAAGCATTGTAACCCTTCATGTGGTTACATCATCTGAAATAGGTAAGATGGAGACTTTCTAGTTGCATTTACTCGTGATTTGTGGCATCTTGCCACCACTTCGGCATGGTCCTGTCACTGTTTTGCCTGAATGTTATGATCTTGGTGTTGACTAAATATCAATTGCTTTTGAAAATACACACTCCAAATTTATTTTATTAACTCAACATATACTGATTTTGAAACAATATTCTAAAAACAAGGAAAATTTTGAAGCTTGGCGTGACCACGGACGGACGCTGACTATGTATTTCCGGTTTGGAAAAAAGATCGACGTATTTTACTTTGAAGGAAGAAAATCGTGTTAATTAACTTGCTAATTGTCTTTATTTGTTTGTAAATAATTCCTTTGATATGCAGAATAAAGCTCAATTGATTTATATACAATGGAATCTTCATTGGCATGTGACCACCTAATTGAAAATTGATTGCTTCTAGATTGTGTTTACTTTAAAGCTCAGTATGCGAATTGATTTTGTTGATTTATACTTAGCCTGGACTGATCCACTTTTGATTCATATCACAATTTTTTAAATTTATATACTGCATTTATTGGTGTAAAAGTTTATCTGTTACCATTTGCCATTTATCTCTTTCTTGCACCCATTCATTCTTGTATTCATCTATTATTTCAATGACTCATTCATTCATTTATTCATTCATTCTGGCCTTTTACCATCCAACCAAGTGTTAAATAAGCCATAATTTTGGAAGCATTTTTTATATTATTCATCAGTTCATTCTTAATGTACAAAGTCCAAATTACTGTTCTTTAGCTTTGCATATAGAACCATCTCCACCAGTGCTATACGTTGCCAAGGGCTCAGCTTTGGCCTTAAATTGCACAACCAACAACACTGCAGATGCAGTGACTTTAGAATGGTCATGGAATCCTCAGCACCTAGGAGGCAGCAAATACATTTTGCAGTCTTATAATCACAGTGTTCAACTAAAAGTTAACAACATGAGCTATGGGGACAGTGGGGTATATATATGCACTGCCAGGGACAGAAAAAATGCACAAGCTGTAAAGAGTATTGAAGTCAAAGTTGGAGGTGATTTCTTTATTTTAATCATTTGTTAAAATCAATTAATAGATTTTTTTTGGGGGGGGGGAAGTTGGGTAGGGCTAGAATATTTTATTTGTATTTTATGTTTTTGATTTTCATTTTATGTATAAGACAATGGTTGCATTATTTACAGCCAAAATCATTGCATCGCGACCAGCAAATAACAAATTTTGTTTTGATTTTGGGTTTTTCTGAGCCGTCAATCAGTTTGGGGGTGGAGCTTCTTTCAAATCAACCAATCACTGAACGAATTCGTGAAAGCTCCGTCCCCAAGAATGATGAATGGATCAGAAAAGACCAAAATCTTACCGATGTTGGAGGTCGCAATGCAACGATTTTCGCTGTAATTGGTGTATTTTTGTTGTGTAATTTACAGCCAAATGCAAAAATTCTGTACCCATTTAACATTATTTAACGAAGGTTTTGAAAAAAGTATGGTTTGGCTTATTAATTCAAACATATTTTTAATGCAGTGCTTATATGCTAGGAATTGAAGGCCATTACCAAAATTTGAGTAATCCCTTTTTTTCAAATAAGAAACAGAATTTTTGCTGTTGGCTATCTACATGTTGTAGTTGTGATATAATTTTCTTTAAGTACCTTAGGGTGAGATTTAGGTTAGTAGTAGACTGATTTATATAATTTATAGATTTTTTTAATTCATTATAGATCCTCCTCCAGAACCTCCAGCTCCAGTTCTATATGATTTATGTGGTTTTCCTCCTAAAGGAGCATTTATGTCATATGTACTACCAGCATCTCCACCAACCTCATCATTGTCCTCATCATCGCCATCATCAACATTTCCATATACGATTGAGCTGTTACTGTCTAATAAAGCAGAAGCTAACACAGATTCTTTAGATCCATCTTTCCAAATTGTTGATAAAAGAATAGGAATTCTTCCAAGCTCCAAGAACAGAACATTTCATGCTGATATCAGTTCTTCCATTAGAGCTTTATTCCCAACTTTTCCATGCTCCTACCATATGAATATTAATACTATGCTTGATTGTACAATACTATGTGCTACAGTCAAGGTATCCAATGTATTTGGTACAAAATACACCAAAAAACCTGAATTTTGGGATATCAAAGATGAAGGTATTAAAGTTTATTAAGTATCAGGTAGTATGTATGATATATGTATATTTGTATTCTGTATTTTGACATTGAAGTATAATTTATACAAAACTAGACTTCGTCTCGTGGCATACTTTTTATTCTCACATACCACATTTTGATGTCATCTGTGTATTTATTTAAGAGTACAGATCGACCCACAGAAAAAGGTAGAGGATATTTCGCGAGTTTCAGAACAACATTTCGCGTCAAAAGGTTCGGTTATTATTAGGGCTAGATAAAGGTTAGGTTTAGGGCTAGGGACTGGGATAGGGTCTACCCCTAACCTAGCCCTAAACCTAACCCTAAAACTTAAAATCTAGCTCTAATAATGGGGTCCTTTGACGCAAAATGTCGTTCTGAAGCTCGCGAAAGAGCCTCGCGATCTACCACGAAAAAATGGAATCTATTTGTTTTATAATATAATATTCAAAAATTTTCAACCAATCAGATCAGCACATGCAGGATTCTATGACATCATCTATGTGTGTGTGTACTGCAATCACATGGTTCTTCACCAATCAGAGTTCATGTATACCAATTATTATATAATTTGTTATGTATCAGGCAATTATATTATGTATCAGGTATTTAACAAATAGATTCCATTTTTCATGTGTCTGTACTCTAATAAATGCACAGATGACGTCAAAATGTGGCGAGAACAAAAAGTATGCCACGAGATGAAGTTGAGTGTGAAAAAATGGAATCTATTTGTTTTATATAATATTCATCCAAACATTTCAACCAATTCAATCAGAGCGGGCATAAGATTTAATGACGTCATCTATGCATGTGTACTACAATCATACATGGTTCTCGACCAATCAAAATGTGAATAATATACTGATTATTATGTAATTTGTTATGTATCAGGCAATTTTATTAAGTATCAGGTATATATTATCGGGCTGCTTTTGGGGGAGGGGGATAGATTTTGACAAGAAGGGGATGGGTCAAGTCTCCCTCCTCTGTGAACCCTAACCCTAACCCCCACCCCCCACAGTAAAAGAATGGCCTGGTTTTCAGGTTACTTATACTAACAGTAAAGGTCCTTGTTTACAAACCCCCTGTATCTGCCCTGAAGAGATATTGTGAATTTTCAAATGTCTATAAAATAGCAGGGATGTCATAAGATGAATTAAAAAGGCTAAGGAAAGGGATTTAATGGAAAGAAACTATATAGACTTAGTGCTTTAAAAAGTGTCATTTATACTGTAAGGTGTTAAGGTTTCTATCCCTTTCCTCCCTAGGAAATTCAACTGGGCTCCTTCACCTGCAGCATGCAAACTAAGAAAACCACTATAATCATCATCATCATCATCATCATAATAATAATAATCATCATCATCATCATAATAAACATCGTTTATTTACCACTTGGCAGAACAGGCTGAATTATAGTGGTGGTCGATCAGCAAGTACAATAATTATGTAACGGCAAATTAATACAAAATATAAGTATAATAAATATTAAATAGAATATCTTATCGTGATGAAATTGTTGTATCTTTTGGTGCGGCCCACTACTGTAAATGGTTTTCATTTATATGTATATTGATTTAACGATGCAATAAAATTATTATTTTTTTGTTCTAGAATATTGTGGAATTGTAGATCAACTTACAGTTCTTGGAACCACTAAAAGCAGTGCAGAAATTAGTTGGAAATCTCCTAAATGTATGGCTAACACTACAATCAAGTTTTATTTTTGGTTATCGTGTGAACCCAAATGTGGAAAACATTTTCGGGTAAATTAGAATTGTTAAAAACTTGTTTGCTTTTACGTTCAATTGACAATTTTCCTAATTCTTGTTCTGGTTCTTTGCATCTATCATTCCAATGTTTCCAGTTATGCACTTAGAGTTACGTGCTCTTCGAGTTAAGTGTGCGTCCACTCCCAAATTTTCTTGTTGTTTACACCCAATGCCTAACTAGATGTGACTGCAATTAACAGCGGTGTATTTTTACGAGTCACACTGTATTTTGGCAAGCCTTTATATAGGCAAGCCAAAATGCAAGTGACAAGTAAAAATTCACAGCTGTATTCCCTGCTTAATCGATCAATAACATTTATTATACAATTCTGCAAAAATCAATAAAAATGATCTCGTTTTTATTGCCACTTTTGACTTTGACTAGCACGCGGCTTTGTACTGGGAAGCCATTCAAATGTTACTAACCTAATGCGGTCAATACGGTCTCATATTTTTTGCATTCTTGTGCATATGGCATGCGCTCTTTTGAGAATTGTATAATAAAAGATGTTACGAGATGTGCGCATAACTCAAACTCAAAAATACCATCTTAAATCCTCGAATTATGTGTGCATTGCAGAATTTTATCACCAATTGAAAATTAAAATGAAATTTCAGTAGGCCTCTTTCGCTTGTTGTTTTTGTTTTCCCATTTCAGACGATGTGATACCACTCTTGGGAGTTGATTCTTTCATGAGTGTATATTCATCATAAAAGATCATTTCTCAAGAGAATGTCACATGGTCTGAAATGGGCAATTTGCATACAAAGATAAAGAGGTCTATTGTGGAAACGGCAAATTTAAAATAATTGATTAATCTGTACTGGCAAGGAATGTACAGACCCTAGCACTGATCTTCAACACCATAGATAGCAGCCTTATTGATAAACCACACCTATAAGGTAAATAAGGCTTCTTCTTGTCTTTATTTGGTGACCTCTCGTTCCCCTCACGCTGAATTGCTGTACCCACTGATTATTAGCCTGTCATGGTTGTCACGAAAACAGCCAAAAATTCCTCAGCCAAAAGTTAGGTGTAGATGTCTTATTAACTCGAGGCTATAAGATGGTGTTTTCGAGCTCGATTTATGAGCATGCACTATAGTATAGGTATTGAGTTTTGTCGTGTTGTGTGTGACCTAGGAAAATTGTCGAATGCATAATAAGTGCATAACTGGAAGAATGCCTGCCTCCCTCTATTCCCTTTTTTTTTTTACAAATTGTCTTCTATTACATTACAAGTTGTTATTTTTTTGCACTATATTTTTTACATTCAATTTTCTTCCTTGTTACTGCACATTCTTACATCATGCAAGTTTGTTTTCTTTCATTCATGAATTTTTCCTTTGTATTCCTTTAAAAATAGAACCTTGCACAATTTGATCATTTTTCTCTCTTACCCATGTTCTTTTCTTGTCTTCAATCAAATGTGATAGAACTTAATAGCTACTTTGCTTTCTTATAACTACAATGAACTTTGCTTCCTTGCTTCCTTACTGATTCATTCATTCTTCTATCCACATGTTTTTGCTTATGTTCTGGCTAGGTAAAGTGATATCAGCATGTGATTTAATGTTTTATTTATTTGACAGATCCCTTCACGGAGATGGACAACACACCCACAGATGTGGAACTACACAATCAAGTCTCTAATGACATATAAACATTATAAATTCAGCGTTATATGTTCCAGTAAAAGGCACTACAGTGATATTAAAAATGCCAAGGTAGCAACTACTGACGCATGGACAAAGGAAGGAGGTATAATGACTACTTAACTTCTTGCACATTTTTCTTTTCTTTCATTTTTCTTTCATTTTTTTGGTGGGCCAAGGGAAAGGAGTTTATTGTTATTGATCTTCTGCAACCACTTTTTTATGGTTATATAAACACCCAAGGACTGTCATTGTAGCTTTGCGAATTTGACCATAAATGGGCCTCTAGGCAAAGCAGTGAATATGTTGCATAAGATATATATATAAAGTATCTAAGGAAGGAGAACTCGTTGTTGTGATCTAACTACAAATGACATCGCTTTTGCCAATAATTTAAGACGATGTCTTAATATCCTATCTTATAAGTCGAGATGTTTGTTTTCTTGTTGAGTTTGCTATTTTCCAACCTTTGTTTCTTACACTCATTTTAATAGTACCAAACGTTGCTCCCAATATAAAAGACCTCTATTGGTTACGGAATGCTTCCACTCCACTTCAAGGGACTGCGCTTGTGATATTGGAGGTAATTTACTGAAAACAAACAAACCTATACTACCATAAAAACACGCTCATAAATGAAGAGAAACAAGCACTATAAAATAAACAAGTAAACTTTACTAGCCTAAGGAAACGCTAGGGGACAAGGGACTGAGGGTAGATTCTTGAGGAACTCCGCCACAACACAGATTCATTTTGGTGCGTGTCATTCTTTAGGTAGACTAGACCACAGGAACTCCGTCCAATCTAGGTAGATAGAGCAGACCACACACATCTGGAACTCTGTACAGACCCTGACCCATCTCCCAAATGATCCCCAAATCGTCCCGAAATGATCCCACTCCCGTGCCCTGCTCTTCGTGGTGATGGATTCTTTTACGTCCCTTCAATGCAGGGGATTTAGACCATGCTTTTCCCCTAATATATGTTCATTGTATCTGTTTCTCAGCCATTGGAGACAAGGATCTTGAATGGACAATTAAAAGGTCACATCCTGACTTACCAACGCTTAAACGACCCAAAGAATGAACCAGTAGAGATGGTTTTAGCCGCCAGTGTTCGCCATTTGCTAGTTCAAAACTTAAAAATGGACAATTATACCTTTACCATCAAGGCTTGTACCGGGGTTGGATGTGGTAAAACAAGTCGTCCATATTTCCTTCCTGCTCTTCTTGCCAAGGACACAGGTATGAGATACCTTTGACGCTGAGAGAGAGGGGGGCAGAAACCCCTTACAACCAGGCTAGTCATTGTGGTACAAAGCATCCTCGGGGACCCAGGGCGAAAGGGGAGGGGGAGGGGGAGGGGAAGGACCGGTCCTTCCCCTCCCCCTCCCCCTCCCCTTTTGCCCTGGGTCCCCGAGGATGGGTACAAAGGCGACTTAGTTTAGTCCTCTCGGCAAGTTTTCGTATATATATCTTAATTTTGACTCCTATAATCCGTTACTTGCCGACCCTGCTTGCTGTAGTAGCTAAATATTACGACGGAGCACCAATGGTTGGGGATGCAGAAGGGGTAAGGAGCACCCTGTCCGTACCCTTGAAGAACAATTTGGTTGAATCAAAGGGGCGCTAATGCTGCAATGTAAGGGCACTCAGTTGGTTAAACATTACTATGATGTTCATGGGATGACGACCAAAGCTTAAAGATAAATTACATTTTTCTGTGCGTTCTATGCACCATTAAAGTGCAGACGCTCGGAAAAAGTGGAATATATTTGCTTGATATATGATATATATCTATATATCGAAATATTTCAACCAATCGGAGCGCGCGTAAGATTCTGTGACGTCAATCGTGCATTTGTATTGTTTTTAAAATAGCCATTCACGGTTCTCGACCAATCAGAACGCGCGTAATGTACTATTAGTTATTTTATCCAATATAGATTTATGGACCAATAACATTAGAACAAGTAACCCTGTGGAAAACTCTGATGACTGGATTCCCATCATCGCTGGCGTGGCGGCATGTGTAGGCGTTATAGGACTAGCACTAGTCATATACTTTATACATCGGCGCAGGTATGTTTTTATCATGTACACGTGCCTTGAGCGAGGGGAAGAGGGAAGGAGAGAGGGTCGGACGGAGGGACAGAGGGAGGTAGAGATGGAGAGACGGATGTAGAGAGGAAGGAGGGGGGGGAAAGAAGGAGGGAGGAGGAGATGGGAGGGGGGGGAAAGAAGGAGGGAGGAGGAGATGGGAAGGAGAGAGGGTCGGACGAAGGGACAGAGGGAGGCAGAGATGGAGAGACGGATGTAGAGAGGAAGGGAGAGTGGGAGGGAGGAAGAAGGAGGGAGGAAGGAGGGTGAAGAGCGAGGGAGGGTCGGGTATATTAATTCGGTTACCAGTTTTGATGGTGAGCCCATTTTTGATTCTGTATCATTTCAGAAACAAATAACAATTATATCATTGAGCTTGTTTCTCCAACAGTAATATTTTGAATCTCCGACTGCTCGATAGTTGTTGTCATATGTGAGCGAGGACGCTGTTGTTTATGCTATGAGCATGCGCAGCTTTTTGTAACGTTTCTATTGACCGAATCGAAATATGGCGGCAAATTTGAATAACTATTGTTCTGGACTGACTGGCTTCGTGTTCACGTAGAAACACAAAAACGTTTTCACATGAATGAGAGGCTAGTCAGTATAAAACAATAGTTATTCAAATTTGCCGCCATATTTCGATTCGGTGTATTGGCTGCTTCATTTAACGCTGATGATGGGCCATGGGCTCCGAAAGCTCGGTTATTAAAATGTTATAGGTTGAAGTTCATTGATATGATCAAACTAAATAACGAGTAAATTTAAACCATTTAAACAATTCTTAAGGAAATAAAGCATAATCTTGAATAGGGGTACAATTACCCCCCTCCCCCCCCCCTCCCCCCCCCCCCCCCCCACACACACACACACATACACAAAGAGATCTACAACAACAACAACGTTTTATTTGGCACTGTATACTTAAAGTACATAAGTGAAATCCAAATAAGTTAAATTTCTCTATAATTTTAAGTCTCTAATTTCCTTTCTCGTATCAGCATGCATTTATATACATGTGCTGACACAGTTTTTTGTAGAAAGCTTGTTCTGGGATTCATCAGAAATAAAAAACGATTATCAGTGTTCATGTTGTTGATATTAATATTAGTATTTTTTTGAATAAGTTCTGCTAATTCTTTTCTGTTGGTGTCATAAAGTGGACACCAGATAAGAAAATGCTTTTCCGATTCTATTCCCATATTGCATACTGGGCAAATCCTTTGTTCATAAATCAGGTACGGCCTTCTATACCGTCCCATTTCTACTTCAAGTCTATGATTACTAATTCGTAATTTTGTGAAAGCCACTCTGTGCTTAGTGTTGGTGACGTGACTTAGATAGTCTTCAAAAACATACTTTCTTTTGAATTGACGGAATATTCTTAGTTTGTTTTTTTGTCTGCTATCTTTTCTTATATCGTTATGGATGTTGCTCCACCAATTTTGGATTTCGATATCACTTATTCTCTGTTTGATTACCTTTTTAATTTGTTTCAATTTCAATTGAGGCTCATTCTGGCTCATCCAGATTGTCCCTAATCCTACATGATCCAAGGCATTCTTTATTTTGTTACTCCAAAAGGCCTTGGATTTCTCGTTTTTTATTGCTTGGTATATCAGAGTTGAAAGTTTCTGAATTTCTGAATTTATGTCTATGAATTTAAGCCAATAGCTTAAGCTTCTAGCTACTGCTTTGCATTTTATTGGTAACCTTCCCAATTCGGCTCTGCATGCATCATTACTAGCATACTTAGTTACTCCCAAAATCATTTTACAGAATTTTATATGAACCATTTCCATTGGTTCTTCATCATTAGAGTTTTTCGTTTCGATCCCCCAGACCTCGCTCCTATATAGAAGGACTGGAGAGACGAGTGTGTCAAAGAGTTGAGTGGTTAATTTTATGTTCGATTTAAAATAGTCTCCCATTTCTCTTTTTAGTTTATATAGAGCTTTTAGCGCTGTCTTTTTAAGTTCTTGTTTTGCTAAAGTGAAGCTTCCAGAAGTTGTAAAATGAAGACCAAGATATTTATATGTTTTAACGTTGTCCAGCTTAGAGTTGTTTAAAAAGAATTTGTAGTTATTCATTGTCTTTCCTCCGTTGTTAAAGATCATTACTTTAGTTTTAGAAATGTTTACTGTCAGATTATTCTGCTCGCAAAATTCTTGTAGTTTATTAAGGTACTTCTGTAATCCTTGTGCCGTTTTAGAGAACAAAACCAGGTCGTCCGCATATAGAAGAGAACTAAGTGATTTGTCATTGAACTTTACATCATTGACATTGCATGTGTTTAATTTCTCAGGGAGGTCATGGAGATATAAATTAAATAAAGTAGGGCTGAGCATACAGCCTTAGATCTAGGGGGGATGAGAAGCAAAAAAAAGAGGTCGAGGGCATTGAGAAGAGACAGAGAGAGTATCCTGTTTATTCCCTCACGGATTTTCTAAATGAATGAAAATGGAAACGGTACTTAATTAATAAACGTACATGTTGTTTGCTTTGCCAATTATATTTTTTGCATATCAGAAATGCACCAGATCCGTTCCCACCGAACGTCTGGGAGGTGAGTTGTATTAGCTTGTAATGTCATAAAAAATGTGTGGAACCGCTGCTTTCTCAGTCTTTTCCATTGTCAACACTTTGCAACACTCACAGCAAAGTTCAAACTAAGGCCTTGAGACACCCGTATGAAGTACATGACATACTAATTTAAGGTGGCTCGATCGAGTTTTTCAGTAGTTCTACCATTCGTATTTGAACGCAAATTACTTAATCTCAAATTGTTATAAGGATATCAAACTTCTCTATTGGAAGAGATGAGAGAAATCGCATTGATCGATATCGAGAAAAGTGATCTGAAATTATGTACATTGACATGCTGACTTTGCTCCTATTCTTCAAAATTCGCTGCAGTATTTTTACATATCAAAACTTAGCTTAGATGCGCTATTTTCCTTTCAACCGTAGGAGATTCAAACAACAGTTTTGTTAACGCATAATTTTTGCAATTAAAATCTTTATCGATGACATCTCGAAAGCGCTCTCTCAGAATTTGATTTCGCTAAAGCTAAACACGATGCTAACTATAAGATCACGAGAGCTATTTTAAGAATAAGCCTAGAACTCATGTTACCATAGTAACGTCGATCTCCATATACAGGACGTAAGGATGTAATACTTAATTTACCATCACACTGCTCATGAACACATAATTTGCATTCAAGCACGAAATGTAGAGCTACTGAAAAACTCGATCGAGCCAACAGCAAGTGATAACATGACGAGTATGCGCGAGCCGCTGGACGGAAGTGGCCTCAATTACGGTTTTAACCTGGCTTAGGGCTACCTCTCTCATAAATAGAGTCGTATATAGTCTCCCCAAAGCTTTTCGGAGCATTACAGTCGAGTGCAGAAGTATGAACAGCTAGAAATTATCCTTTCAAAATTATCCATTTGTTCAAGACAATAGAAGTGGGAGACATGCGCAGATGTTATCACTTGCTGCTGATCGAGCCACCTTAAAGTAAAATATCTACATAT
This sequence comes from Telmatactis stephensoni, assembly GCA_029948255.1. Lineage (NCBI taxonomy): Eukaryota > Metazoa > Cnidaria > Anthozoa > Actiniaria > Isophelliidae > Telmatactis > Telmatactis stephensoni. The sequence continues at coordinate 459,879 of JALIZF010001617.1, read as the reverse complement.
TAATCGTTGTACATCTTCTTTATTCTATAGTCCATCGACGACGCTGATTCACAGACATCCAACGAGCCAACTAATAATATTTATGCATCAGCAAACGCTGGATTATCTGCCTCGGAGATGCAAGTTTCAATTGAAAATCCCTCGGAAACCATGTCAAGGACCTCGAGTTCTGATACTTGCATCAGTTCTTTGTAAAGGTACTCATGTACAGTTTTTATTCGTGGGTTAGCCTGTGAACAGGCTCTTGGAGAAGGGAAGGGGAAGGGAAGGGGAGGGGAGAGGGAGAGAAGAGGGAGAAGGGGAGAGCTCTTCCCTTTCCCCTCTTCCCGCCCCCTCCCCTCCCCTTCTCCTTCCCTTCCCCTCCCCCTCCCCCAGAGTGGGTATGCTTGGAGTGAGACATGTCCTTCTGCTGATGAAATTTGGGGATATTTTCCTTTCATATCTTTTCGTTTACGTGCCATTTGCTTCGTCTCTCTATTTTGTCAGGGCACCATTAACGCGCTGGATGATTTTATTTGCAGCAGGAAATCTTAAGAATGCATAGAGAGCTTAAGCTCCATGTACACGGGAAACGGACAGACAGAAAAAAGGATCACGAAGCCTGCTTTTCTCGCGCTTGGCATTGCGCGTTTGGCACTTAAACGTCGGCTTGACTTTTCATGTTAACTACAAACGCGAAATTGACTCACCTTCACGTTGAAACTGTAATGTCAGACGCGAAAAAAGCAGGTCAAACATGTGCTCTCTGCCGTCTTCCGTTTCCCTGTTGTGTTCTGTACATGAAGTTTAAGCTCTTATATTTTGCACAAAAGTCGCAGGCTAGAATAAAAACTGCATGTAAAGCAACCAAGATAGTACTTTTGTTGGAAGAAATACACACGTTATTGCTATAGTTTAGAGAGGTTTAGGGAAAGGGGTTAATAGTAAGGGGCTAGGCTAAGGTATCATGAGGCCTAGACACGCGATGCTACTTTTGTGTAATGTTGCGTGAGAGAACTCGATTCTAAACCTACGATTATGGAACTATTGCTGGGGGTGGACACATGATGCAACACTATGTTTCGCGCAATGTTGCAGAAAAGTTGCTTCGTATGTCCTCGCCTTTACTTGTTCACCAACCAAAACTATTTTAGTGCGGCACTGTATGCACACTAGTGAAATGAAATCCACTGCGGCAAGCGCCCCCAAACGGCTGGTAATATCGAGCTAGTATTTCGTTTTCAAATGTTCATGCGTCTCAAGGAGATACGAATTTTCAAAAATCGAAATTTGTTGGTGTCTCTTGCATAACTGTAAGTGTTTTCATACAAAATTTCGTTTTTTGAAAATTCGTATCTCCTTGGTTTTTCAACTTATATCCTTTTGATGTGCTCTTTCCAGCTATGGTCACCGTTTTTAAGTTTGGGAACTTTTGGAATTACATGAAAAAGCCGTTAGTAGAAATGACTGTAGCAATTCACAAAATACGTCATTTACACGTATAAGATTGCAGAATACGTCTTGGTAACAGTCATATTCGCATTCAGCATGAAAAATCAGTTCAGAATAGTTATGTTACCAGCTTCTACCCTAAAATGCCTTCTGCACTTTTTGCGATCGACTTTTTCAGTTTTGCGCTTTGTCTAACATGAGAGTATTTTTCAACGTTTTTCTGCGAGCCATAGCTAGCCAATATCTAATGTATAATAATATCATATCTAAAATATTTTATAAATGTAATTGAAGAAGGTTTTTTAGTAAAAAAGAAAGACAACTGTTGATCTCCTGGTGATGTGTGAGATTTGAAAACTTTTCAGGCAATAACCTATAAAAACGCAAAACGAAATGCCTTTGCAACAAAATGTATTCGACTAGAGTCATGTGGAAATGGTCAGAGGACGTAAAATGGATTGCCGGTTTTCAGTAGTGTTTGGTGATGAGGGAGGGAAGGGTGATAGTTTTCTCGCTCCATTCTTCACAAACTGCATGCTTTATCTGTTGTTTCAAAAGGCGACATGTACAATATGCGACAAAAAAAAAGAATATGGATGAATGATTTTATTTAGTACGACTAAAGGCGCTGTTACACTGTGCAATTTTCTCAGCAACCTGTCTTGCAGCGGCGTTGCGAAACAAGTTGCTGAGAAAATTATGGCACTGTTACACTGTGCAATTTTCCCCAGCAACTTGCAATATTTTACTCGTACCCAGAGCTCCTCAGAGCAAAATGAGACATTGCGCATGCGCTCGTAGAAAACGTGCCTCAAAAGTTGCGAGGAAAGTTGCTAGAGGGATGATACACTGTGCAATGACATTGCAAGTTGCCGCAATGCGTTGCGAAAAGTAGACCTGAGTTCTACTTCGTGCAATGCTTCGCGCAACAAAAAAAATTGCGAGACAACTTCTGTTACACTGTGCAATCCTCCAGCAACTTGTTTCGCAACGCTGTTGCGAGACAAGTTGCTGAGAAAATTGCACAGTGTAACAGCGCCTTAAGTGGTCATTCAAGATGGCTGCCGTGACGTCACATGCAACCCAGCAATTGGCAAACGGGGTGTGAACATAAGTTGTGTGAAATGGTATTTAAAAAATGATGTCTCAGTATTGTTATAATTGTTATTTATTTTTTCGTATTGGTCATTTTCATTATAATTACTAGTTTTCCAGTTATCTACATGAAAGAATTCACACTTCTTTTTTTATATATACAATATACGTAGTTTCTTTTTTGTATAAATATTTACTCCTTATAAAGGATATAATTTGATACAGAAATGTATATAATATGGCACGATTCTATATTGTTTCTATATATAACATAATATATAATATGATATTCCTGGGTCCAGTTGTTCGAAAGTCGGTTAGCGCTAATCCAAACTTTTGAGAAAACTTCTAACCCACTTTTGTTCAACCGAGCCCTGTTTGTTAATAGTTTTGATATTCGTTATAAACGTAAAGTCTGCTTCGTTTTCACACTGTCGGGCAGATTCCTATGATGGAAACTCCACTAATTCGGTCAGTAACGTAACCCCGGTCGCTGTGTGAAGTTTACTAATACTTGAAATATTTCCAGCGCTTTTAAGGACTCTTGCGTGCAATTCTGAAAACAGCTAACTGACTTGAGAGTGTCCGCCGTGACAAGAAATAACATGAGCAGTGAGTCAATGTATGCTTATTTTGCTAGCGTTAGAGTTAGTTGTATTGAGAAGTTCGGTACAGGATCCACTGTAATTGCATTTAATATACTAGGGATTAACCTCGGTCTAAAGCAAGCCTGTTGCAATAAAATCGATTTTCTAATGCACAGTAAAAACAAATTTAATTTTTGTTGTTTTTAGAGTAACTCGCTCACTTCGAGGTTAACCCTTAGTTATACTTCTGTAATTTTTGCAGCGGTAATTTCAAACTCAAAATTGCAACTAAATTTCACTAGTTGCAACTTCAAGCAAAACCCATACATATCGCGTTTATTCTGTGTAGAAGAACATTTGCAGTTATTGGGTTGTAGGATTGAATTTGGAGACAGGAACGATAACGAGAAATTCGGTAACTGTTGTTTTGTCCTCTATGTAAGGCTAAATGTGTAAAGAGAATAGATGGGTGAAAAGACAACTACAGCGGAACCTGCATGACCTATTCTATTGGATGACCACTATCAAACGACCACTTTCTAATTTCCCGTTACATCCTGGGCCTGGTTGTTCGAAAGGCGATTAGCACTAATCCAAGATTCAGACTTGGCAATGATCTAAAGAAACCTCATTGACTTTAACCCAGGATTAACTTTAATCACCCATTGAACACCCTGGCCCTGATGATCACAAAAGAACCGATTAGCACTTCAACTGATTTCTCTACTGAATAAACAAGGCTTGTACAGTTGCGGATCCAGAATTTGAAATCCTAAACCATATAGCTCGGAAACGCTCAGTAAAGAACATGGTTCAGAAAGGGGGTCATGGATCCGCCTCCACCATCCGTTGTACACAAGTGGTGTGATCAGCTTAATAGAGGTCAAACAGTGCTAAATAGCAGAGTCTGCGCACGTTCCTTGTGCATATACAAAAAGTACAAAAGCATCATTATTGTAAGCAAGCATCATACATTCGGTATTACTCTACAGAAGTCAGTCTGTTGCAGCAGACAAACTTTGTTCCCGTTAATAGTTTAGAATACGATGGAGGTAGCTCTGGTGTTCTTTCCATTAATTGGTAACAATCTTTTTTTCTTGGATACTTTTCAGACTTGGCCATGATCTGATATGCCATGGAGACTTTTATCCACAGCATGTGGTTACGTTACGTATGCTGTTACGTTACGTATACTGTTGCGTTACGTATGCTGTTACGTACGTACGCCGTTGAACTGGTTAAGGTTGAGATGAAACCTTTGCAAGGCGTGGCGACACGCGGTGTCACGTGTTCAATTCTCCCTGGGTTTAGGAATTCTCTCCTTTGTATCATACCTTTAACCCATTGTGTTTTGAATGCATTTTTCGTTCAAGTTTTAGTCTTTCTTTGCGTGATTTAAGTATTTTGTGAATTAGAATAATTATCATTACGAATAAAACAAATAATACAATTCCTAAAGGAATCAACACCCAAGCCACTAATGCCATTTGACGGAATTTGGAATCGTTTGAAACTGAAAAGAAAAAGAAATTTAACATTATTCTCTTTAGACTTTATGATCAGATTCATATCTGAATATGAGTGTGAATGAAGATGTGGAAATGAATAGGGTAGACGAGAAATATTAAATCGCTTCGTTTTGCGTGCTGAAAATTTTAAAACAATCTAATGATACTCAGTTTTTTAAAATGTTATGAAAAATAAGGCTTATGACTCGACGGGGTTTGATTAAGACCAAGGAGCAAGGATGGCACAGTTGGTTAGTGCGCGGTCTTCGCGGTGCGAGAGGTCCAAGTTCGTTTCCCAGTGACCTCACATCTTTGTTTTGACTTCTTTTCTTTCCGTGTAGCTCTTATTAGCCTTAAATACCCTTAAAACGGAGCACTTATGGAGAGAGGGATTTTTTCGCACACTTCGAACGCCTCAGGCGTTTCGAAGAAAAAAGTAAATTGCCTTCTTTGCCTTTGGGGTAAATTTAAGTCAGGGGCTAGTACTAGAGTTAATTAAGTCTGCTTTGCGTATGACCTTTACGAAATCCGCTGTACGTCAAATGAGTTACTAGGGCACTTACTTTGAATACATGCCGGAATGGGCCCAGAAGGCTCTTTAGATTTTGAGCATATAAGATGATCATCACCGTGTAAGTGATAGCCCTTGTCACACTTAACTCGATAATTATCAGCCAATGCTGTTTTATGTAATCGACCGTTTTCAACGTATACTCCAGGACATGGACTATATCTTGTAGTTGGCGGAATGTTTGTAGCATTTTCTTGTGAAGTAGAGCTGTTTCTTTTTGTATTTTTGTTACTTCCTTGATTACTTTTGCTGCCTTGATTGTTGTCTTTACCACTACCACCATTGTTGGTATTTCCGCCACCTTGGTTGTTCCCACCATCACCACTATTACTACCACCTTGATTACCATTACTTCCACCACCACCACTGCCACCACCTTGATTACCACTGCTTCCACCGCTACCACCACTACTGCCTCCTTGATTACCATTGCTTCCACTACCACTGCCACCAACTTGATTACCATTGCTTCCACCACCACCACCACTGCTGCCTCCTTGATTACTATTGCTTCCACTGCCACCACCTTGATTACCACTGCCTCCGACGCCACCACCACTACTGCCTCCTTGATTACCATTGCTTCCACCACCACCTTGATTACCATTGCTTCCACCACCACCACCACCACCACTGCTGCCTCCTTGATTACTATTGCTTCCACTGCCACCACCACTACTGCCTCCTTGATTACCATTGCTTCCACTGCCGCCACCTTGATTACCACTGCCTCCGACGCCACCACCACTACTGCCTCCTTGATTACCATTGCTTCCACTGCCGCCACCTTGATTACCACTGCCTCCAACGCCACCACCACTACTGCCTCCTTGATTACCATTGCTTCCACCACCACCTTGATTACCATTGCTTCCACCACCACCACCACCACTGCTGCCTCCTTGATTACTATTGCTTCCACTGCCACCACCACTACTGCCTCCTTGATTACCATTGCTTCCACCACCACCTTGATTACCATTGCTTCCACCACCACCACCACTGCTGCCTCCTTGATTACTATTGCTTCCACTGCCACCACCACTACTGCCTCCTTGATTACCATTGCTTCCACTACCACCACCTTGATGACCACTGCTTCCAACACCACCACCACTACTGCCTCCTTGATTGCTATTGCTTCCACCACCACTTCCACCACCTTGATTACCATGGCTTCCACCACTACTGCCACCTTGATTACCATTGCTTCCACTGCCACCACCACTGCTACCACCTTTATTACCATTGCTACCAGCAGCACCATTAGTGTTGCTCCCACCACCACCAACACTACTGCCTCCATGATTACTGTTGCTTCCAATGCCACCACCTTGATTACTATGGCTTCCACCGCCACCACCACTATTGCCACCTTGATTACCATTGCTTCCTCCGCCATCACCACTGCTACCACCTTTATTACCATTACTACCAGCAGCACCATTATTGTTGCTTCCACCTCCACCAGCACCACCGCTGCCACCACCTTGATTACCATTGTTTCCACCACCACTGCTGCCACCTTGATTATTATTATTATTGCTTCCACCACTGCTACCACCTTGATTATTGTTGCTACCTCCTTGATTATTATTGCTTCCACTACCACCACCTTGATTGCTGGTGCTTCCCCCACTACTGCCACCACCTTGATTACCATTGCTTCCACCACCACCACCGCTACTGCCACCTTGATTGTTATTACCTCCACCACCACCACTACTGCCACCACCTTTATTGTTATTGCTTCCACTACTGCCACCACCTTGATTATTACCATTGATTCCACCACCACCACTGCTACTGCCACCTTGATTGTTATTGCCTCCACCACCACCACTACTGCCACCACCTTTGTTATTGCTTCCACTACTGCCAGCACCGTGATTATTACCATTGCTTCCACCACCACCACTGCTACTGCCACCTTGATTATTGCCTCCACCACTACTGCCACCACCTTTATTGTTATTGCTTCCACTACTGCCACCACCACTGCTGCCACCTTGATTGTTATTGCCTCTACCACCGCCACTGCTGCCACCTTGATTGTTGTTGCCTCCACTACCACCACCACCTTGATTGTTATTACCTCCACCACCACCACCACCTTGATTGTTATTGCCTCTACCACCGCCACTGCTGCCACCTTGATTGTTGTTACCACCACTACCACCACCACCTTGATTGTTATTACCTCCACCACCACCACCACCACCACCACCTTGATTGTTATTGCCTCTACTACCACCACTACTGCCACCTTGATTGTTATTGCCTCCACCACCACCACTACTGCCACCTTGATTGTTATTGCCTCCACTGCTACCACCTTGATTGTTATTGCTTCCACTAGTGCCACCCTGATTACCATTGCCTCCACCACCACCTTTATTATTATTGTTTCCAACACCACCTCCACCACTGCTGCCACCTTGATTGCCATTGTTTCCACTACCACCACCGCTGCTACCACCTTGATTGTTATTGCTTCCACCACCACCACCACCACTGCTACCACCTTGATTGTTGTTCCCACCACTACTGCTACCACTTTGATTGTTATTGCTTCCACCACCACTGCTGCCACCTTTATTATTGCCTCCTCCACCAGCACCACCACTGCTACCACCTTGATTACCATTGCTTCCACCACCGCTACTGCCACCCGCATTACCACCACCGTTATTGTCTATACTTTCTTGTGTTGTTGGTTTTATTGGTGGTGGTGTTGTGGTTTTTATAGCCATCAGCTTCTTGTATTGTACTTTAGTCACTGAAATGAAAGAAACTTGATAAGTCGCTTGGTAAAACGACGATACGTAAGGTTTTTATGTATAGTGATTCACAGTGAGCTTTATCATGTGTGAGGTGTTGATGATTTAGCTAGGTTAACAGGTTTTTCAAGTTGCCCGCCAGTGTCCGTTTCAAGAAAGCCAGAAGGCTAAGAATTCATTGAAATGGATAACAAATAGGCATCCTTTACAATAGTGCTCAAAAAGTTTTGATGCAATTTGGAGTATGTTGTGGGATCACTTATCTCGCTAACCTGATTTTATTTTCGATGTAAAGCGGTATGTCTGACGGCCATTATATGTTGATATCTTCAGTGACGTCACTCCAGTTTCCTCCACTGTTGGTACGTCACACGAGGCACGATCATCTACGAGTTGCCCACGAACATTAATGGTATTGTTAAAGATACAATTAAAACCATAAGCAGGCCATAAGCAGGCCCGATGTGGAAATGTCTTATTACCAGAGCTATTTACGATAAAGAGATGAGGATGTAATTGAATAGGCCCTGAGGAAAAATTAGAAACATTTATCATTTGGAAAAAGTATAGAATATTTTTGGTATTATGACGGCTATTCCACCCCGTTAATGCTGGGTTATTCCTAAATACGTCCATGACTGCATGAACATACTTCGTAACTCTGCATGAAAGTACTTCGTAACTCTTCATGAAAATACTTCGTGACTCATACTTCGTAACTCTTCATGAAAATACTTCGTGACTCTTCATGAACATACTTCGTAACTCTTCATGAACATACTGCGTAACTCTTCATGAACATACACACATACAGAGACACACAGAGATATGATACCTTCAACTAGACATATGCCTTTCTCGACATTTTGAGCTCCTTTGTCAATTCTGAACAACCATTTTCCAGGAAATCCAACGTTGGACTTCTCCACCAGTTTCACCATGTCTCGTGTACCAGAAAAGGGGATTTTGTAGACATTCGAATCAGCAACGATTCCTGACTAAAGAAATATTCGAAATAACAAAGTGAACACTTCGACTTTTTGTCACTTTTTAAGAATGCATCTCTTAAACCATTGATTGGGAAATATCACTCATTTTGATCACTTGGTGTAGAGTGCTTACAATATATCCGTGAAAAAGTTGCACTAAATAGCGCGGAATCCTTTGTTTTCTCTTGTTTAATTAGTGCAAATTAGTGCAATTTCTTACAAAGTTTTTCACGGATATATTGTAAGCACTCTATTTGAACTTAAAATTCATCTTAGGGTGTTTGAAGTATTAGATAGAAATAATGACCTGAAAAAAAAAACGGCTTGAAGTGTTCATGGTTCGTGTGTCTTCAGTGGAAAGCGCCCACATCGTTTGGGATTGCGTTGACCTCTTAAAATTTCAACAGTCTCTATTGTACTGAAGCTCGATCCCTCTAAGGTAGACACACTCGGGAAAAGTTCTTACTGTCCAGCCTGAAGAACTTTAGGTACCGAAACACAATGCAATAACATTTGATTGGGACTTGCATGACGAAGGACTTTCCCGGTTGAATCGGAGAATCTTAAACCAGAATTAAGCCTGGCATTAGTAATGAATAGGTCTTACCTGTGAGGGATGTCCACCCAGTCCTTCACTGTTTCCATTATTTAACGTTCCGGTCGTCCAATCAAGTTTCGAGTATAAAAATATAACGAACGACCGCTGACCATCTGTTGTAAGGACCACTTGGAAGGTATTTGACTGTGGAAGGATGGAAATGTAGTTCACATTCCAGTTTTTCAAAAACATTATAAATATAAAAAGTAAAATCGGCAGTTAAAACAGTCCCAACATTGTTGTGTTATACTGGTGACAACAGGTGTGCTTACCATTTAAACCAATCCATCTGGATGGAAATTCGTTTGCTAATGGTAAAAAAGAGAGCGTGAAACTTGACTGCAGACAAATGGTACGTGTGTCTACCGGAAGAACCGGAAAAGTGGACTACTGCAATCAGAAGACCGAGTTTTCCCGAATTTTCTAATCGCAATGACATACCATTTGTTTTTCTAACCGGAATTTCTGGTTTTTACTGAATAAATGGTAAGCACCCCTAAACAAAGAAATTAATATTGGACGTTTTTGTTCAAAACGAAATGAGTGAGCCTTGGAACAAAGTATGTCATTGGTCCAATACACAATAGAACGAAAAAAATATACCAAAAAATCGGAATAATAACAAACGAGTGTTGCCAAAAAGCTTGCACCACTAGTTAATTATGTTGAGAGCGTTTGTACGGGTCTTGAGACGTAATACAAACTATGTACTTACCAAGTTTTGAAATTTGTTTCCTCTTCCATAGTATGCTACATTATCCCATGTGGATACTAATGCCCATTTTGATTCAAAATCTAGACACTCTTGAAAGCTTATATGAACTTCCTGATTAGCTCTTCTGAGATCAGAAGGATTTTTGGACACTCGGTACCAGACTGTCCCTCCTCTAGAGGTGTCAACGTCAGCCCAGTAGGGGGCAATAATAGTCTTTTCTTTCTGTTTAGAAAGATCAGTGTGATGGTACATCGGCAAGGCTCTTGTAAAAGATAACACTCCATTGGAATTAACCTTAGGAAAAACGAACAAAAAGCATAAATTAGCATACTCATCGTATTGGCTTACAAAACCGCGCACGCTTCCAACTTTTTTCCCGCCATAACCATAGCTAGCCTCCTCCGCAGGCAACTCCTTGGGAATCCTTTGGCAACGGTTATTGGGCTTCCTTTGCAACGATTATATTGACGGTGAGGGACTGAGAGCGAGAAACAGGAAGCCCAAGAACAAAGTAAACCCACAGGAAACGTAAAGTGATGCCTGCGGTGGAGGCTAAACCACAGCCATCCAACACGCAAAAATTTGATAACAGAATCCTTTAGGAAACGTAATTAGTCCCTTTCAGAGAGATATGAGTTTATTTAAACTTGTGACGATGGAAGCAATAGGAATTATTGCAAAGCTCAGTTAAATGGTGAATATTTCAAATATGTCGTAATCCTGACTACCACAATCCTTTTCGAGCAGCTTTTTGTCACACAATTTCACTACCTTTGTTTTGATCCGTTTCAAAAAAATTGAATATGAAATAAATTCTTCGATGGATATTTGGAAGTCAGGAGTTTAAAAAAATCATCAAACCAGCATTTATTCATAGCAATACGCGTGAGACATATCAAAAGATGATAAATTTTAAGGACTTTTTAGATCAAAAAGGTTTTTACCCTAGCTTATTTGTCAAAACTCTTAGGCAATTGCATAAAATTAGCCGATCAGATTGTAACAGAATAAGTCACAAAAATGACATCCATCTTGACAGAGTAATTTGAACAAAACATTAAAATTCCATTTTGGCCGCTAATTTCTTTGCCTTCGTTATTAGCAGCGATTAATACAAAATGAAATTTTCTTTCTCATTTCCATAATAATTTCATTACAAAACTGTTCCAGTTTATTCGATTTTATTATTTAGTTCGTGCCAGTTGTCAAGTCTTTTGCATGACTTTCAATGATTGGTTACTGTCCGTGCTATTTTAAGGCTTGTTATTATCAAGAACACCATTACAACTTGTCCAAGACCACCAGGCAGATATCTTTCAACTTTACAAGAAAATCCATTTATTTATTTATTGCACCCAACTACGCTATTTCAATTTATTCTGTGTATGTATTATTGAATTTCGATCCCCTATTGCGCTGTGGATCTTTTAATGCACTATAGGCAATATCAGAGAGTACCACTAGTTGACACATGATTTTTTCGAGATCAATCACTTTGGAGGTTTCTGGGAGAAAGTGCATCGAGGGTGAGAGGAAGGAAGGATGGAATGGCCATGGAAAGACGCAGAACTATAAATCAGTTTTAGACAACTGGACAAGAACAATCAGTTACACATTATCTATTCCATTATATCTAAACTCATTACTAGAAAACTCAATAAAAGTTTTCAATTGGCGGTTGCCTTTGTACATCAATTGGCCTGGAAACGACAACACTGTCAAATCATGTGTTTTACCGACCTAATAACTTGTATTGTCTTTTTAATTCTATTTTTTTCTCTCTCTCTCTCTCTCTCCCTCTCTCTATCCCATTTACTCGTATATTTGTCTTATTCAACTAGTTCTAAGGAAATCTTTCTGGAAAACGGACTTCATTTTGTCTCTTTTCAAACTTGCCTGAGTCCTTGTTTAGGCAAGGACTTACGCTACCGCAAAGTTATATTCATTTGCGGTAGCCTTTTATGAGGTTTTGAATGAGCCCATTGTGGGAATAACTTGCCGAGATATTTGGTCACATTCAAACATTTTGCAATCAGTGAAGTGTAGGCCGATGCAGATAAATGCAAGATACCGGTTGATTTTCACGACGGATTTAGCCTAAAACCACCTTCATGAAACTGAAGTCGAAATCAGTCAAAGCTGCATGTTTGATTAGAATTATAAGCTTGTTTATGTAATAGAAACAAGCCTCGAGTGCAATTGAAAAGGCTGTCCTATTTTCACAAAATAATGTAAAGAGCAAAACTATGGGAATTAAAGTTGTGTTCGCCAAAATGTTTATATTGTATTTTTGAAGTCATGATCAACGGATCAGTAAGTGGATCAGGCTTCGTGAGGGTTAATTAAAAGCCGAGGATATGTGATATGACGTTTCTATCGGCCGGCGAAACATTGGTTCAGCTGTTCGATCAATGAACATGACATGTAACTTCAAAAGTAAGAATATATACAACTTTACTGCTATCCAGTATGTAATATACGGATATAAATATGAATGAATATGAATTTTATACCTTTTTTCTAAAATAAACATTGTTTCTTGGTTGGGAGAAAAAGCTTTTAATTATTTCTAAATATCGAGAAATACATTCGGTATTTGTACATACCTTTTATAAAGAGGACTGATTTGATACTAGTGTTTTCTAAAAATCTGTCCTGCACGAAGATGTAATCAAGTTTTCATAAACCCGGATTTTATTGATATGTTTAGTGATTTTGCTTATAGATTTCAATAGAGTATTTTTCTTCGTAATTGTTAACACTTTTATTTTTTTTATTGTCATCAAATTATTCATACATATTATGACTACCCTCATTAGAATAACCTACAACATTTTAGTCTATTTTCCACAATATTTTCGAAAGAAAAAGAAACAAAGCCGGATCGGTTAAACCTTAAGTACTTAAGTCCATTAAAGAAAAGAAGAAAGTCTTCTTTTTCTAAAAACTCTTTGTTTGACTGACCTCATGGTACTGATCGACACGACTACTAGTTGGGGTTGTAGGTCCATATCAAGTATACACCAACGCAAGCGCGATATGTCCGAGTACAACGTACTATTTAGCAATGATAAGTGATATTTTCGGACAGCTATCAGATACTGGCTACACTTTATAAACTTCAAAGTATAAACAGGAACTGAAGTTGAAGAAAGGCACTCATTTTAGTATTCAAACATTTTGATATTCATAGAGAAATAGATGAAAGAAAAACAATTGTATAAAAAGAAACCGCCAATCACCTTGCCGCCCTCAACAACACAAAAATATGTTCTCATTTTTTATTCATCGTTGTCGATTTGTAAAGCAAGTTGGTAAGTGTTTTGGGCATCATAAACATGAAATCATAATGAATTTATGACACTTTACACAGTTCAAGGACCATCCTTGATTACAAAGTGCACGTGTTGCCACGCCGAGCTGTGTAATATTCACGTTTTGACACAAAAAGGAATAATTCTGGCAGATGTGCATAGTTAGCAACTGTAATTTGCTAAACTTGATTTTAAACTCTTAACAGGCTTTGAACGTATAAATAATGGCAGTTTAACTCTAGCAGTGAAATTCAGCGATTAAATTTGCGAAAAAGTTTGGGGACAAAGGAGATTTTGAATTAAGGGCAACAGGAGCTAAGTGATTGAAGAGTGGGTTGGTCATCCAGTGCTTATAATAAACCCTACACTACCACTAATATTTTCCTTATATTAATATAACTGCATGAGATCTTGTTGTGGTAAAGCTGTTATTGAATATTTCATTTTATGCTTTTGAAAAACTAAGCTATGTGTACTGGAAAAACAGGATATGCAGTGAATTATTTAAACCGTCATACTGCGTCGAGGGATGAAGGCTTTTAAGATCTCAGCACTCAAGATAGGAGGCCAATTACAATTAATTGATGAATTTCCCACAGAATAAGGAACTCTCCACGAAAAGTATGTTAATCTTAAATGAAAATGCGTTCTTGAGGCTATAGATTTACTGATCGAATATGCTATGACGTTAAAAAACTTACAATATATGAATATATATGTATAAACCTGTTAACTGAAATATTTCTTTCAATGATATTAATTTCTTTTAATTTTCTAAATGCGATGTTTATCATTAGTTCGTTTATTATTGTTTTTGTTTTCGTTTTCTTGACGTCACTAATGGCGGCCATATTGGATGGCAAGCGGCTTGCTTTTTATCCCAAATGGCTTCCGCATTTTAAGCCCTTTTCTTCGAGAAATTAAAATAAAAGCAATAGCTAGTGATCTCTATGCAGGTGCATTTGACAGGCAGAAATAGATAACAGTTTTTTCATCAATCTTTAAAAAGAGCAAACTGTTCAAAAGAGTTTTTTATCTCAAACAAATTGTTAATTTGCATTAACGTTTCGCCGTCGGCGTCGCCCCAGGGGGGCTGATCCGAAGATGTCATGATCGAGGGCTTATTGAATGCAATCTACTCGATTAAGCAGTATACCTAAGCTATTTTGAATAAGATGATGAACACAGCTATTGTTGAGTACTCTTTACAAATTTTTGTCTAAGAACATTTCTAGGTAATTTCGTTGAAGACCTGGGACATGAGCTTAGACATCCGCTCCATATTTTCATTCAATAAACCAGAGTGATTTCAATAAAAACTTTGACACTTGTAGTTGACAATTGTAGCTATTGTCTGAGCTACAACAAGAACTACACTTGTAAATGACAAGTATAAAAGTTATTGAAGTCATCCCAGTTGACACTAGTGAAAAAACGTCTGCGCATGCTCAGCTCGTATTCACATCTTCGTGCTTTTGTAAACTTATGCAAATTTCACTTTTACGCTTGCCTTCAACAATAGTTTTCACAAAATGTCAAAACTTAAGGTCAATTCTTGAAACTTAGGGCCAGTATTCACATAATAACTTTATTGATACAAGTATAATCTCACAAAAGTATACAAGAGAAATTTTATGTATACACCGAGAACACGAGCATTTCATTTCAAGCTAAAACACACATTTCTTTAGAAAACATCGTAATACGCACGCATGCGCAGACGTCAGTTAATTGTATTTTTTACTAGTGTCACCCCAGTTCGTAGTCAGTTATATTTTCTCAATGTTAGCTTCGGTTTTCAGGTAAGATAATCAAGGCTTTGCAGAGCAAAAACCGTCAAGTAAACTTGTGTCGATCGCCGTTGCGAGACAAGATTCAAGAGGGTGTTACACGGCTCGACTTCGTCTTGAAACTTGTTCACGCCCACGGGCGGATCTAGGATTATTTATACATCATCTCAAACGGGGGTTGTATGATGGCAGTGAAACTGAGCAAAAGCAGAGCCTAATTCTAGTTAACCATCATTTTTTCACTTTCATAGTGGGGTTGCAACCCCCCCCCCCCCAAACCCTCCCCCTGGATCCGCCCTTGCACACCACACAAATCTCTTGCACGAGTAGAAAGCAGTTCTACTTTTCACGAAAGTGGCTCGCAACAAAGATTTGAAAAAGTTCAAGCTAATTGACTGTGTTATACGGTGCAATGCGTTGTCTAGCAACGACGATCAACACAACTTTCAGATAAAAGTTTCAGCGTCTAACAGCGTCTCAGTTTAATAACAGCAGCGAAACTAGAATTTTGTACACTTCGCCAGACAACAGTTCTTAGTTTCAAATGTCATTCTTACTAAACATGTTTCGGCAATGCAATTGCAATCTTCAGTACTGACAGGCTCGTAACATGGTATATTTTCGTCTCACTGATCCCGGGCTTTTACGGAAATTTTGATTCCTGAGCCCCATATCTTTAGAAATTTTTGATCCCTGATCCTTGGTGCAAAAAACTGAGCTGATCCCAGATCCTGACCCAATGTCCCTGATCCTCGATCCCACCCATTTGATCCCTGAGCCCTGGCCTCTGATCCCTGATCCTGGCCATAATTTGGAGCTTGATCCCTGATCCCATATACCATGTTACGAGCCTGTGCTGAGGAGAGTGAGTGTCATAAACCTATTTATACAGTTATCTATACAATAATTTAAGAAAGAAAGGAAAAAGGCTATTGTGATATTTTTAGATTGACATACTTAAGTTGTTGATTAAGAGAGGCTTTCAACCATGCAACTATTAAATGTGAAACGCTTTTAGTTGAGTTTTAAAGTGAATTCATAAGAAACATGATCAATCTTCATTACAAACTCTTTTATAAATATGTAACTCCTTATCCGTGAGAAGGTGTTCACGCACGCGAGTCATCAAACCAAAAAGAGTCACGCGTGACATCAAGTTCAAAAGAGTCACGCGAGACATCAAATTCAAAAGAGTCACGCGAGTCATCAAATTCAAAAGAGTCAAGTGAGACATCAAATTTAAAAGTCACCAATTGAAATTCAAAAGAATATATTACGCGCATGCAATCAAAGCTGACATTGTCGACGTATAACTCTACACTGATCTACTGCTGTATAACTCTTGTTGAATAAAAAGCATGGCTTCAAACGATCTTTTCTCGATGGTGTGCGTTAGCCCAAGAGGGCGAATTGAGTTACTCAAAAGTATATAAACCCCCGACCCGTGCACGTGGTCGTACTACTTTAATTGAATCCCCTTTAGACAGCGCCCCTCACAACCATTGTTGACTGAAAAGGGATGGATGATTTCATTATACTTTTCGCATGTTTGTTTGACTGGTTCACGGTCTTGAGAGCATCATGGGTAATCAGGACAAGACTACACGGAAGCAAAGTGGCAGAAGATAAGTTTGGCTTTATATTTCCGCTCTGAGTTCAATTTTCGAGACAAGACATTTTCCGTCTGAAGATGAAGAAACCTCTTTTCTAAGTTTACTGACGTTTTTGAGCCGATCGAGAGATTATGGTGGGCGTCAGATTTTTTTTTGCGGTAAAATTCAAATAATTTGATCGAGTCAGCCGCTCCAGCACAAAAATAACAATCTCCGATTATCTGATAATCAGGCTAATGGCTGGCTCCATCGGCTCAAAAATGTCAGTAAATATAGCGGTGGTTTCTCCATGTACAGTAATTGTCTGGTCTCGAAATTGAACTCAGAGCGGAAATATAAAGCCAAACTTATCTTTTACCGCTTTGCTTCTTTGTAATCTTGTCCTGATTACTCATGGCGCACTCAAGACCGTGAACCAGTCTATTCCATTATAGAGGCCTCCTAACCTATCATTTATGAAATTGAAATTGTTATTGTTTAAATCTTAATTAATTCTAAACAAATTCTGTCCTGTCTGCCAATTCCCCAAATCCTTTCCTCCTGTTTAGTCATAGGCTAAAACACTGCCGATATCTTCCTGCTTATCTTACACATTCTAGGTATCTAGGTATTCTACATTGTAGCTATAAATCTGGCATAACTGAGACAAACGAAGCCGCCAAATTGTCAGTGGTCGGACTTTATTTCATTCACTTAACTGATTTAATGTTTATATATATTTGGTATATACCTATTTGCACTAACATTGACCCTTCAAAACCTGAGACCGAAATAAAAACATTGGCAAATCTGTTGATTAGATGATTTTGAAGAAGCGTGTTGACATGGTCATTTCAAACAGCGACTGATACAAATTTTTGATATTCCAAACGCGAATACGTAGCGAATTCATAGATAAAACGCATGAAAATCGTATTATTAGTGTACCCAGCATCCATTTCGGTTTCAGCTTCTATAGGTATATATATTTTTGTCAACGACATTTCTACCATGTATAATTTCATGTTTTATCATACAACCTAGCTTTTCCGACATTGTTTTCAATTATTTGACAAACGTAATATTAACAATTAGAATTGGGGAAATTGGGGACCCAAAACGACAGAAAAAATGTACATGTTCTTATTTCTGAAAACGTACTTATCGCAGTCGGTTTAGGTTTTTAGATTAAAATTATTTTGAGGCAAATATTGATTAGAAAACATTTAGCATTTTTATTGGTTTACATATAATTATAATCAAGATATTCAGTTTTCTTTTGCATTGTAACAGTCTACGTCTGTGAAGACGTAATATGAAAACGTTCGGTCCCACATTTAATAAAATAATAATAATACTTTATTTATCCATGTAACACTAAGGAGCTTATAGGAAAACTCGTTAAAACGTGTACGTTATTTTCCTAAAAAGGTGGTTCTTTCTGTATGACACACGGTTGACCACAGGGCAGGTGTTTGTATTTGGGTGAAAAGGTCAGGGAAGGCAGGCATTTTCTGTTATTTTTAATCTATGTACTCTGGTAACAAGCTGCTGGGGGGGAGACAGAGGGGTGGATTAGGTCTTGAATTCATCAAAATTGACAGTTTTCACAAAGTGGATAGCTATATCTTCTCATTTATTAATATCTGTTTACTTTATGTAGGAAAAAGTACAGTGGCGTATCTAGAGGGGGTGCCACAGGGATCTAATGATACTCCCGGCCCTTCTGACGCCAACCATGCTCATTGCATATAAGGCCGTTTCAGAGTCTTGGGAAAAATTCCCGGAGTCCTTAAATGAAGAGTCATTTTTGAAAAAATCTGGATTCGACAGTGTAGAGGGAGAGTGTGAGCGGGACCTTAATTAAAATTATTAAACACGGATACTTAGATGTTGTCTGAAACACATCAAGAGCTCTCCTGTTGGTTGAACCGAGAAATATTCTTATTTTTGTTTTCAAACTTTGCCAATTGAAAAAGATCTTACCATGTGGCATGACAGAAGAAACAGAAGTCTTACAAGTCTGGGATGATTCGTTGCATACAGTATCAGCCAGTGAGAAAAGTATATACTGAAATATTCGTTTCTTTTTCCCTTTTCTCCAAAATGGACCGATTTACAAATCAATTCACACGTGTTATATATGGTTAAATTGAAAACAACAACAAAAGGACGATTTATGAAAAAAGGTAAAGCCAGTCGAAAACAATAATTAACTTTATGAAATCAGACATAAATACTGCTATTTCGAACTCACTTAAGTTTCTTTTTTTATATATCTTAAATTCATGTCTATCTCCTAACTTGGCTCAGTTAATTATCTCTGAATTCTACGACATTTCGTTGCCTGTGTCTCAGTACAGTAATTGAGTAAATTTGCTATTTCAAACTCGGCAAGCTACCTCAACTTTCATGCAGAGATAAGATTTCTCTAATATCGGTTTTCTCTTCATTAGTTACCGGTCAACTTTATTCCTTCCTATCTATAACATTTCATCAACGTTTTAATTTTCTTTTTAAACATTCCCAGATGGTCAATCCCATACTCATTTGCAGCGGCTACTTCACTCTCAAAAGGTCAGTTGTCCATGTGACATAACTGGCACGTGTTTAGATCAAGAAAACACGTTTGTCCAGTTTGTATAGATATTGTTATATCTGGTAGTACTTTCTTTCTTCTTGCTGTCAGGGCGATCAGTAGTAGAGTGGACATGGAAACTGAGCTTTTGGCACTAACCTAAAACTGATCTTTCACTACTCCTGTATGTACCGTATGCAATGGGGGAGTGATCCAGGTTTAATATGGGAAAATGTAGCTCTAGGGCTGTCTCTTTTGCTCTTAGTATTCCCAGGAAAACAACAACAACAACAACAACAACAACGACAAAAGTAGCAGTAGAACGAGAGAAACAAGACGTAGACAGAAAGCAATGACAGGGACTAAGAATGAGAATTCATGGAAGAGGAATATACAAAGACTGACAAAAGGAGACGAAAGAAGAGTAATTAGACCTGAAGTATGGTTAGTTCATTTTGAAATGAGCTCAATCTTTGAGCTCAGGTAATTGCAAGGGACAAATATATTCCTCAAAAACTTCTCACTCGTCCCCTTCAACAACAAGGAAAGAGTCAGCTTTAACAACAAAGAAATTAGAGTCAGCATTAGTGCTAGGATTTTAACAATGATTTTGAGAACGACCGTACATCTAGTTTTTCTAGTCTTTTAAATATATTAGAAAATTTAATATAGTATTTGACAGTCAATTTCAGTTATGTTCACTAGAAAATCAGTTTTGAGATTTATTTTGATTTACCAATAATCCTTTTTAAGAACTAATAAAGTGGTGTACTGTGATAGCTACCATATAGTGGGCACAGATGAAGTACAGAGGTTTGATCCCAAAATATGTTACCCCACTGTCTAGCTGTGTTCAGTTGTACAACCTACAAATACAATACAATAATACAATAATCTTTTTTTATACTCGAATTAAAGGTTTCGTGTTTCCTACGAATAATTCCCATTTGGCCTACATATCTATGGCCCGATGTTGATATCGATCAGATGGTCGATCACTTTACAGTCAGGTGCGAATGCAAGTTTCTGTTTTAATTAGTAATCATTTTTATTCAAAAAGAGTCAGACCAAGGAAAGTACAGTAAATGTACAAGCTAACATAACACTTTCATATTGTATAAATCTATGCTCAATTATTTTCTCATACATCCATCATAGTAGACACAAAGGCGTTTGTTTTCAATCTCTACGATAACTATTCGTCGGAATCTAAATCAGATATTGGTTTAGTGGCTTTTTGATGGGTTCTTTGGTTTCCAAAGGTTGTTCTACTGGTTTGGTAGTTAATTAGTTGAAGTCATACTCTCTCGGGTAATCTTTTTAATTTCCTCTTTAGGTTCTACGTCAACACCTTTAAAAAGCAATTCATTTTTGCTCTTATTTGTCCTCTAAGTGCTCTTAGTTCAATGCTAATTCATTTTTGCTATAGCTCTTAGGTTTTTCAATTCATTTCAGCGTGGTTATAATAGAAACAAAACAAATGGACTTAGAAGCACCAATGAAACAAAACAATGACAAACATGAAACTTGTACCGCGTACGTTAATTTCCCGGCGCTTTAGTGTAGATTATCTGTTAAACTTTATATGCATGTAAAATTGCTTTAAGCCGCCCTTTTACGTCCAATCAATGGTTGGTAGAGCGTCATTTAAATACCTTAAATAGTTGACCACAACTGTCAGTCGTATTCAACCTGTAGTTATTTCAAAAATATACTAACGTTCAAGAAAATAAGTAAATTTGTCGGTAAAGGTGCTTGCATGAATCAATAGAGAAGTTATTCCTTTTCACAGAGTTTGCCGCAACTTCAGAAAAAGAATGTGGGTCGACTTTTTTTTTTCAATTTTTGTTTTCATTAGAGTTATTTAAAATAAAATTAATTATTCAAAAAGCCGAAAAAAACATATCCACGGCTGGGATTGTTTTACGATAATGTGCAATAAGGTAAAACAGGTCCGCGTTCTTTTGCTTTTTTTCATTTTTTTCATTGTTATTATTATTTTCATTTTTTTATGGAACGCTCTTATAAGAGCTACTTAATTTTGCTACCAAGTCACGCTATAATTGACACGAATTTCTCAGGTGTTGTTAAAGCTTCTTTTTTATCGACAACTTTGAGATAAAACATATCATCCTTATTTTAACCTCGAAGAGTTTGAGAGTATTTGAAGATATCAAGGAAGTGTTAAAAAGCGCGTCGTTCTCCATTTCAATCAATTCGCGCCAAATGCATTCAGCGTGTTTTTAGCCATTTTGGCGGGTAACATATGCATGCGGTCATTCATTCTGGTACCCGTTAAAACATCTTTTCATTTTCAAAAAGAAATAAAAGGAAATATGACAAGAAATATTGTAATAACAAAAGATGATTGTCATAGCGAACCGTCTCGATATTTAAGAATTTAGTTGGCTTTAGTCTTAACCGCATATGTGATAACAAAAATTAGAAAGGAATATGCTGGTAGGTTGACTTAGGACTTGAGTTCTTATCAGCATACTGATAACCAAGTTGTTTACAAAGGATTTTCATGATTGCTAAAAAAAAAATAAACCTCGCGGCGGCCACGTGAAAGTTTCTTTCGATGTTTCGAGAAGAAGTTGCATCACGGTAAAATTGACTAAAACAATATGTGGTCCTGAATTATTACAAAATAACTCAACACTCTTACTGTTTTGGATTATGCGCAAATGAACAAAGTTCGAACGTTGATAGCGAATATATCGTATATGTTTGCGAATTGAAACTTGTATACATTTCCAATGTCGAGATATGCATTTTTTATCGAGTTCACGTCTGACCAAACAGGAATCAAATATATTCATTTATTTCTTGTAGGACTGTTATCTGGCCTCAAAGCCAAATGCAAATATTACATCATTTAAAAGAAATTAAGTCTAGAAGTTTCGAATTTTCGAATCTACTTTTAGAATACCTAAATTCCATTCTAAATTAAACTGTAAGTGGTTTGAGTCTTAACCAGAAAAACAGATACGATCAACAAAGTTTCCATACATTTCTCAATAAATGCTTAAGCTAGATAGACCAATTAGCTTGGTAATGAATAAAATATCTCTGTTTGACGAAAGCTGCAGACCACTTTCATTTCAAAAAGTCTGTGATACCCAGAGATTAAGCGGATTTTAATATGAAACTCTAGTAATAAAAAAGCATAATTGGGTAGTAAATAGTAAATTCCATTTTGAGCCGAAAAGATATTTCATCTCTAACGGCAAGAGCTTGTTTAAGGTATCGGCAACGCGCGAATATTGAATATATCAATAGCAAACGACGGTTGACAAGAAAAGTGAGATTGCCCTTTACAATGGTGATAAATATCACATAGTTAGATGGTCAAACATGACATGTTTTCGGAATTTGAGGAAAGCCCACGATGTTTGGTATCAGCTACGAATATAATGTCTTCCGGAAGAATCCGTTTTGTATGCACAGAAATAAAGATAATTCGTCTTTGCTAAATCGACACTTCAAGATATTTTGCCGTAAGGCTTGTTTTTGGAGACTGCTGATTTAAGTTTGTTTTCAGATCATTTTTCAATGTTTTGGATTTTGCACCTTGAATGAAATTCCACGAACCACAAAAAAACAAAAATATAACACACACTGAGAGAGCAAGTATTGTTTTTACTAAAGGATGAGATTGCTTCTCAAACAATATACAATCAAAAAGAAATTACAACCTTTTCTATCCATACGAGGACGACAAAACACTGATCTCCGTGCGCTAGAGTCAACGTCTGTCAGCCTCTCAGCTGCGCGCTACGCAAAGCACTAATCCACTATCCTTCTCCAATTAGTATGGCATAATACTACTCACATAAATCTTACTGTAACTCGTCCCTGAGAAGGTCAGCGACGGCTCCACAGTGATTGTCCCAGAGGTCTCATCATCTCCTGTCGCCAGTTTTACATCTCCGTTTTCAAGTCCATAGGGATATAAGTTAAGGGATGCTATCTGATTTGGTGAGCCCCATATGAGTGAGACCAGCACAAGTACATGCGAAAAACCGTATGTCTTCTTCATCCCAAGCCAATGACCATTGTTGATGGTATATTCCTTTCGCTAAGAAATGGCTTAAGTCCTGAATTGCAGATTCTACGGGGTAACGAATTCTTGTCAGAAACAATTAGACCACTTTCTCTATACGCTGTGCTAATACAATTGAAATATGCTGCCAATACATAGATATAATATGTATACATCATGAATAATTCTCATTTGAAGGCTGTGTGACGTCAGAATGCGTTTGCGATTCTCAAAGAGGAGGAGTATGAGTGATGTTTGGAGGTCAAAAAATGACTTTAGAAAAAAGAAAATTCAATGAAAATATTCCCATAACTATCAAATCAACATTTTTTCAATTTTAAACCGAATAAAATTTACTTTTTAAATACAAATATAAAAGGTTTGTGAATAAATTTTGAGTTTGTGTGTGACTGAGTAATTGACGTGACAAAAGAGAAGAAACTATTAAAAATTGATTAGCTGTCACGATTAGTCCTCGAATGAATTCCCAAAAAAGAAAACTCCGAAGTGTTCCCATCATAGAACAATATACCAGAGCACTATAGTTGCCCCTTCGCCTAAAATCGCATGCCATACAGACATGATGTCGTTTATTTTCTCAAAAGCACAGACCAACACAATTGATTTGGTGTCCCAAAAACCTTTCACAAAAAATAATGAGAACAGCAAAGTCAACTTCAAAACATTTCTCCCTGCTTTCCCAACATAAATAATTTCTAATTTAGCCTTAAAAGCTTTACAAAAGTCATAAACATATTCAGAAAATTCAAGGGAGCATAAATAAGATTATTTATGCTCTCTTGGTAAATTTTAAGCGATTCTCAGTTTGTCAATTTGAAATAACGTGCATTAAATATCTAATTAGTTCCATTCTACCTATGCGATTTCGACAGAGGCCGAAAAGTTAGGATGAAAAGACAAATTTATGACAACAGCATGAAGAACAAGTAGAACACCTCTGGGCATAGGAAACAATTTGTATGGAAAAAATTAATGATAATTCAATTGTTTTAAATACATCAATGCACCACTAGCTACAGTTATAGTCACTTTTTTGCAAGATGGGTTTCACTTTTTTCATTCAATATACCTTGGGGAATTCTTTGAACAATAGCTATTCATAGAATTAAAAAACAATAAAGTACAGCGACATTGTGTAATAAAACACAAACCATAGGCTTGGAAATAAGAGGAATAGAATTATTTCTAATTATCAGTAATATTCGTATAAACATTATTTATTTAACTATTTAGAGATAAAGCTTTATAACTGATCGGTGTATGTAATTTTCTTGATAAAATGTTTATTTTGAAAAAATGGTTATTAAACTTAGAAAATTGTGAAAATTGCCCGCACGTGTTGGGTTGCTGGTGATTCAAAGGTTTTTCTAAACCCCTCATATGCCTAATTATCACTTTATTTTTAATTCCCGGTGTATTCACGTCTTAGGCTGACAGTACGTGCTTAAGCTTACATTACGTAGGGACGTGCTTTCTAAAACAGCTGAGTTTGCTTATCCCTAAAGCTTCTTACGCAATGGTCGTGGGGACTGCCATAAGAGCCATCGATGGATGATTAACGTCGAAACAAAGAGCGTAGTAGTAATTCTATAACACAACGTAATGACTCACTCTGTGACAGACTAGTTAACATTTATCTTATATAGAGTCAGGTTTAAATCCTGGTAAACCCTTGGTAATTTATTACTGTTAGCGCTGTTCATGTTACCATGGTTTTTATCATCACGACATCATCATGAGGCAGCACTTCGTGATAAATAATTAAGTGTTTGTTTGAAGATCAACTAAAAACAAACAAGCAACTGGTACGTGAAAAAATAACGATAAAATATGGATTGATTATATTGATCCTAATTTTGATAATTTCGCTATGGAAAATTATTTTTGCCATAATAAACATGATAAAACTACTATTTTGGTTTTTTGTTGACCAAATATAATGATAGAGCTTTTTAAAATCATCCAAGTCGAAATTATTATGTCGAGAAAATATGATTGTTGATTCAGTATTATCCAGTGAATGAAGCCTTTATTTAACTAGGGTACGTAACCCCATCAGTCACTAAATACAGAAACTGCTATCAATAGGAGCCCTGAAAGGTTTTTAATTTTAATGTAAATTAACAAGCAGAAACTCAAGAAGTGCCCAAGAAAACAGATCATTAATTTATGGTCAAGAAGTCACGTTCTTTTTACTAGTGAATTCAAATTTTAAAATAGACCGTACATTCTACGCACGTGATATACTACCAGGATTCATTTCGCAGTAGATCTTCCAACGTGAATACACTGTAGTATCACTAATACTATAAAGCAAGTAGGGTAGTCCACAAGTCTTCAAAGTGTCCAGTCTCGGGTCCGCCGCAACCATCTTCAGTATGTTTCCATTCTTTCCACATTGGTTAATATAATTTTTCCTACAATGACCAACGTAACCACAGCATGTCCAAAGATCTAAGGATTCTCCCCTCAGAGGCTAGCTCGTAACAATGAAATCTAAACACAGCATGCCAAATTGAAAAGCTAAAAGCCGAAGCGTCAGTAATATAATTCCTGTGAAATAATCTACTACATGATTACTACATGATTTCGCTTAAGTCATACACGAAAAAAGACCCAGAATCACGTTCAAACGAAAAAAAATTAAAGTTTAATGATACAGATTGAATAATTAAAAGACAAATTTAGAATTATTGAAAAAAGTAGGACATTTTAAAAACGAGGTTTCATTGATCGACATATGAATACAACGCAGTATCAATGGAACAACTATATATATGTATGATATATTATGCGGCAGGAAGCTGTGCAAGTCAAGTGAGCTTTTTTCATAATCAGCTTATTTTGCATTAGACGCTCAAAACCAGCTCAACTGTTTTTTTAGACAATGCTTTTTAATTGACTGTCAAAACAGCAAGATGACTCAGAAACACCGCCTGTATTATATGACACTTTGAAATATTTATGTCAGATAGTCTGCTCTCTGTTTAACGGACTAACCAGTAGTCTTAGGTTATATACTAGATTGTAATTTTTGTTCGCAAATAAACGAACAGTATCAGTATATGGTAAAATCATGCCAGGTCACATTTGAACCGCATCGATCTACATAAAATTTAAACAAACTTTTCCCTGGTTTTTCCCATTTTTCTTTGTCTAGTTTCCTTCTAGAAAAGCTGCCGTGACAGCTTTTCAAGTTAAGAAAAAACTTCTCAAGGTAACGATTTGCTCGTAAAGACTGACAACAAGGACAACTTGACAAGTATTCCGACTTGCAAAGTATATTTCGGGACCAAGGAAAACTTCTTTATCGTTACAAGCACGTTTTTTTGACAAGGACAACGTGGTCAAGGGAAACGTCCTGACACGACGAGCACTCATGGCGGAAACTTGTCAAAGTGAAACTTGTCAAGAAATCTTGCTCATGCAGCTGCGGCTATATATATAACCATTAGTATTCACCAAACTAGTTTCTTAGTAACTGAATAAACTTTCAAATCAGTTTTACAAACTTACGAAACCTGAGTCACCGATTTTTAGACTGACAAAATGGCTGACTCAACGCTTAACCACAATCCTTTGCGCGCACTAATATGTAATTTCTCTTCTTTTCGGATAACTTTTAGGATAACTTAATTTTATTGTTATTTACCACCAACAAAAATTTTCTTTTTCAGAAAGGTTTATAAGAATGCAGCTTTTTTGTCAAATTTTAAGAAAAGCTGGACAAAAGTTTCATGGCCAGCTGTGCGCTCGTTGTCAGATCGGTAAGCGTACAAAACGTGAGGAAGTCGTTATTGTGAATTTATTTTGACTTTTATTCACGTTTAACTACGGATAAAGTTAGTTACCTATTGTGGCTGTACTCTTACTAAAAAGTGAGAAAATTCAGCAATATGTCGGGGGTTTTAATCCCTTTCGAATCAACTACAAAGATGTGAAAGTCGAGCTGTTGCCATGTAGTCTGAAGAAACCCAGCAATTATCTGTGTTAACCAAAAGAAAGCAAGATACCAGTCAAAAAACGGTTCGTCTTTTACTCCATTTTCTCATGTGTTGTCATGGCACCTTTAATTGGTCATCAGACGTTTTCGGTGAACCGTCATGACGCAAAGATACGTAAAAGAGGGTTATGGGGGAAGTTATGGTCAGAATTTAATAGAAAAGAAAGATCAGACAAGATAAGATTAAAAAGAGAAATATATTAGTAGCTCTAGTTCAGTTAGCCATACCCCGCATATACGTGAACTGGATTTGTTTGTTGTGTGCTTCTTGTCACGACGGTATTTGCTTCGGGTTTTCGATTTTTTCTCCCTCAGCAACATGTGGATTAAGTGGTGTCAGTATTGTAAATTGTAATTGCAATTTGTATATTAGTTTATTTCCATCTATTGTAGTCTAGTGACTGAATTACAGATGAGTCATGATCAGCAACATTCAGTAACAATGCTTTATTTGGGAGTTGATATGTGAACATATAATTATACTTAGAAATTTTCATATATATAACTCGTTACAACATTAGAAATTTTATTATATATTATCATACAATATTTTATATCTATATATCTCCATTTATAGAACTCTCTCTTATTTTATTTGTAATCTTTTGCCAGGGCTCCCATTGATAGCAGAGTTTTTATTAATTCTGAAGGGACTACCCTGGTTATATTTTTTGATTTTAAATAAAGGTTTCATTCATTCATTCAACATTAACATTACACCTCCCCCACTCCCAATTCTAGACAGGTGATTCAATCAACCAATCAACCAACCAACCAACCAACCACCAAAACAAACAAACAAACATGCATGCAAGAAAATAAATAGATAAATAAATAAATAAATAAATAAATAATAAATAAATAAATAAATAAATAAATAAATAAATAAGTAAGTAAGTAAGTAAGTTAGTAAATAAATGAATAAACAGATAAATAAATAAATAGATGAATAAATGAATGAATAAATACATAAATACATAAATACTTAAATACATAAATAAATACATAGATAAATAAATACATAAAGAACTATGTATTGGGTATTGAGTACTGATACCACGGCATAGAAAATAATTCGGATATTTTTAGAACATAGTTTCCCGCGTTCAATAGAAATTGACCTATCACTGAGCACTTCCGGTCTGACGTCATCTTACATCTTGAAAAAGAAAACAACATGGCGGAGATCGAGGATTTCTTGCGCCAAACGTTCATTTGTTGTACATCCAAACCATATCATATACTTAACAAATAGATTCCATTTTTCCGTGCGTCTGTACTCTAATCGATGCACAGATGACGTCAAAATGTGGTGAGAACAAAAAAGTACGCCACGAGACGAAGTCGAGTGGCGTGACTGTTGTTCTCACCACATTTTGACGTCTTCTGTGCATCGATTAGAGTACAGACGCACGGAAAAATGGAATCTATCTGTTTTATATAATATTTATCAAAACATTCCAACCAATCAGAGCGCGCGTAAGATTCGATGACGCCATCTATGTGTGTGTACTCTAATCACACATGGTTGTTCGACCAATCAGAGCGCGCGTAATATGCCAATTATTATATAAATCAAAATGAAAAGAACAGAAAATTATCTACTTCTTGAATGAAATTGATAGCAACTTTTCAGTCAGATAAGGACACCATGGAACATGAGTGCATTAATTATTTCACAAGGAAATTCAGCTAGCCTTAGAGGTAGCAGCTGCCCAGTATTTCAATGAGTTCTCGCTTCTAATCTTTCTGTGTTGGCAGGTTTAATTTCTTAAGTACAAAAACTTTCTTGGCGTATTATTGACGAATGCAGTTGCATGGGCGACTCGTCGCACTTGAATTTTTCTTTTTTTAATTTTTAATTATATTCTTGTTTGAATCCTGAGAAATATTTATTTATTGATCTTATTTATTTATTTACCATGTGAGTCAACATTCACTGCTGAATATTGTAGAAGTACAACACTTTATTCATAAACTGATGTAAACTTGACTAAGATCGAGAAATAAAAAAAAAAACCCAACTAAGTGGCAATATAAGATAAAAATAATACACTTGAAAGTAACAAACAATTTGAGCTCTAAAAGCTGTTCTTCTCAAGTTTTCTTTTTTTTAGGCCAAATGGAAGTGACTATAATGCATTGTCATAGAAAATCTGCTCGTATAGGAGAGACTCAAACCCACAAACAGTATGTATAACCAACTCCACAAACACAGAAAAAGTGCTCCCATGCCAAGCTTCATATACACTTATTTCAAAAAGCGTTGACGCGGTTCAGAGCAACAAGCGTCAAGCCAAGTCCAACATGAATACTGGTTTTGTTTGTAATGTATTCAAATCAGACTCGTTTCTATTGAACTAATTACAAAATGTGAGCATTTTCAAGTTAGTATAGTTAGTATATACCGCACTCAATTCTGTTGATATCAACTGAAGTGTGATTTGAATACATTATCGCGATTATTAGCAGCACAAAACCAGCATTCATTTCAGGATTGCCTTGACGCTTGATGTTTTGAACCATGACAACGTTTTTTGAAATAAGTGTGTGCAGTTTTAGAACTCGAATAGACCATTTTGCAGTTACATCTTGGTCAACCACAGCCTTGGCTGCATGTAATAACATGTTAACAGCTCGTGAAAAGGCAAAAAATGGACACAAATAAACCAGGAAGGTGAAAATGAACAAAGCATAAACCCGTCGAAATTGAAAGTATTCTCCAAAGAATATATTACGCGCATTCGAGGCTGTGGTGGCCAGATGTTACTGTAAAATGGTCTATTGTCAGTGAGATTTGAGACCAATACTAGAACCTGACTGGAAATGAAAGAGGTTTTGGCTAGCAGGATACCATTGTCCTAAAGAGTTTTTTAGGTAGGTAGGTAGGTAGGTAGGTATAGGTAGGTAGGTAGGTAGGTAGGTAGGTAGGTTGGTTGGTAGGTAGGTAGGTAGGTAGGTTGGTGGTAAGTAGGTTGGTAGGTATGTAGGAAGGTAGGTAGGTAGGTAGATAGGTAGCTACAACGGCGTGCAGAATAGTTGAGACATTGTGCCCTAAAATTGACGTTCTTTGATATTATACCCACCAGGTAAGTCTTGGAACGGCCATATATTCTGAATGCCCCTCCCCCGACGCAATGCTGGTTGGGTCAAGTGTTGGACCTAGCAGGAATCTCCCCGTCCTACTCAACATTGAGAGAGGGGGGAAGGGGGAGCATAAAACAGGGTTGGCTAATTAAGGCCAAAATTGGGACAGTGTCTCAACAGGTTCTGCACGCCGTTGTAGGTACGTCGGTCGGTCGGTTGGTAT
Source organism: Telmatactis stephensoni (assembly GCA_029948255.1). Lineage (NCBI taxonomy): Eukaryota > Metazoa > Cnidaria > Anthozoa > Actiniaria > Isophelliidae > Telmatactis > Telmatactis stephensoni. The sequence goes on along the minus strand of JALIZF010001617.1, from coordinate 428,952 downwards.
GTAGTTAGGTGAGGGGTTAGTTAGATAGTCAGGTAGGTAGGTCGGTAGGTCGTAGATACTAGTTAATATCATTCATGTAGTCTATAGCGTCAACTTTCACTATTACATAACGGTCGTGAAAATGTGATCTGGTGGATAGCGATAAATAAGCATGCAGGAACGCCCAGTGGCCGTTTCCCAAGATACAGTTGAGTGACTCCTGTCCTAGCAAAAGCCTCGTCCTCGTTAAACTATAGTTGTTTAAAAACTTTGTTATTATGTAAATCATATGTTGTTTAATTAGCAACTGGACTGAGCTGCTTAATTGTGAATTCGTACGTCTTTGTCAGTACACGATAGTTACAGGACTCATTCACTGCATCTTGGGAAACGGCCATTAAAATCTAAATCTTATTTCGATATTTAGTCGTGTTTTTCTGCTTTATTTACGTACCTTTTCAAAAAAAGTAAATAAAATGAAAAATTAGCTAGTAACGAGAACAGAAATGCAAATAAAACAAAACGAAACAAACAAATTGAAATAACAGTTGGACACGAGAAGATTTTTATATATAAAAAAATAAGAAGTGCGCGCCCAGTACAAGTGAAGTAGTACCATTGCTGGATCTGATAACAAAAACACATACTTAAACGTGCGAAACAAAATGGAATGGCAGTTGGGCACGATCGATAAGTTATTTTTTCTATATATAAAATAAGAGTGCCATATGTAAAGTACTACAATTACTCGATTTGGACTGATAACAAAACCACGCACTTAAACCCACTTAGGCCTCGAAAAACGACAAATAAAGAACATCAAGTTACCTATCATTACAAGTAAATACTCATCAGACATAGTGTCACGCCGTGATAATTATATATATATATCGTCTGAACCGATTGTGTACATTCTTCGATACAGGGTATCGTTGCCATGGAATTAAAAGTTTACGAGCTCAATTTTTTCGGTCTTCTCTACTTACTATGAACAATGCCAAAGAAATAATAAATCAATGATTTCCTAACAGTTTATTCTTTTGATTTCCTTGTTTTGAATTGGAAAAAAATTGATATTTTCTTAATAAGTTGAAATTTACGGAAACTAGAGCATTTGACATTTGTCTGGACACACTTGTCACTGCTAAATTTGAACTTTGATATGTAGTTTTGAATATTGCTGCTAAATTTGGCACATCATTTCAAAGTACATACATCTTTCAAGAGCACTTGTCGAAGTTTTTTACTGGTATTTTATCCACTTACTAATTTGTTTTGCATCAATTTGAGTCTCTTAATTGTATGGCAATATCAAGAACGTGAATTGATTGAAAACTGAAAAAAGGAAAAGAAAAGAAAAAGACACGAAAATGTTAGGATCTCAGGTGAGAGAGAGAAAGGGCTGTCTGTGGATAAAACTGCTAATAATAACAATAATAATATCATTTTTTGTGTCTCCTTGAAGCCAATAATTAATTATTCGACAAAAGAGATTATCCATACATACTCTAATATTACTCACAATACTTATAATTTTGTTTATATACAGTAGTGGATGAGGCTACTATGGCCGACTCCAGGAACTGGCCTATAAAATCAAGAAGGAATTTCCTGAAATTGAAGCCACTGGAAATACTTTGATATGTAGTTTTGAATATTGGATCTAAAGAATGGTCCACGATTTGTACGTGTTTGGCGGTTTAGCGGTTTTGCGTTAATATGGTCGATAACACAGGTATTCGTGGAAGTATTTCTATAATTATTGTGACTGATATCAGTGTGGCATCCTTACACGCCCTTGTTGCCATTGTAGCTGTCTGAAGATCGTACGATCGAATGCCGAAATGCTCAACTGCTGTTGTCCAAATTTTTATAAACACATACAAATGCGTCAATTGGCCTCAGTTTCGTCCTCGTACTACGATTATGACTTATAGTATTCATCGTCGTTTTATGAGTCTTAGACGGAAATGTTGCCACGCTGGAAAAGACACAAACAACGATGTAATTTCATCACGTTTACCGAGGTAAATTAAAGTTTTGGCCACATAGCAGGATATCTGAAAAAGTTTGCTTAACCGCAATTATGTACCTACATCGGAGCACTCAATCATAATGGCTTACACGTCGTTTTATGTTGTTTTTCTTCGCCACTTTCTTTTGTCATGCAGTGATCAAGTTCATCCAAGATGATGACTGCTGTGATCATGTCACCTGTAAGCCAGCAATTGCTGGGCTTTAATCATTCGCTTCAGGAAAAAGATGAATAAGTCTTTAAGGATCGACAAACATGCAGACAACCGGCAGACGCTAATGAGAGCTCTTTAAATGATTTTAAATTGTAGTCACTGCTGCATTGGCTGCCGTCGCTTACTTGCAACCCAGAAGATATCATCATTATTGAAATGTTAAACTGAAGTCACACTCGATTTAGCTAGACTTAATATCAAATCTTATGAGCTATATTTAGCATTGCATGGTTTGAGTTTTGCTTACCCTTATTACTCAAAGTGCTCGTATTTTGTGGGGCTTAGCTCTCCGTGTCTGGCAGGACTGGAACTTAGCTCTTGCATTATTCTTAAGATGGGAGATGAATAAATAGCCTTTTTAAGTGTCTAATTCGTTTAGCGCTTGCGCACTGATTAGGAAACATTGTATTCACACAGTAGTTACCGCATCTGCACACGAAGTTTCCCTTGGCAAGTTTTCTTGCTTGTGTCGACGGATTAACAATGCAAGTTTTCCTTACTACTTTGTCTCTGTCAACTGGAAAATCTTCCTGTGTAGACGATAAACAATTTTTGCTTAACAAGTTTCTTTGTGCACAAAAGTATACTTTGCGGAATGCTTGTCAAGTTTCCTTTTTATCCGTATATACACGAACAAATATATGTTTACGGCTTGACAAGGTTCTTTTTTTGACAAGCTAGGAAAAAGCTGCATGGCACACTAACCAGCTGTTCAACAAGATAGCTTAACTAGGAAAAAATGGTAATTTTTCATGGTCTACATGATGATGATGATGATGAAGACTTTATTTATTGAGGGTAAACACATATTTACTGGTGACCCAGTAGTTTACAATATGGCCCTGATATGGCCCTCATGCGGAAGTTTTCCTTGTCAAGGAAATCTTCCGTGTAGATCCGCGGCTAGTTATGCTCTAGCTGTTGCCAAAGGGAGCCCTGGGAATTGCATGCAGAGCAATTCTCAAGTACCTTAAGGCCAGGCTTGGGGCCAAAATCTACAAAATACTCTTATTTTTGTTACGAGCAAATGTCTGAACGAAACCTTACCAAACTTCGTCCATGAACAGACATTCATCTACTGATCAACCTTAAGTGATGATTTGGGAGTTTCAGTGGTCACGTGACCTGCAGCGATAATTATAGGACGTACATGGTTTTTCGTAAATGGGGCCACGAGTTTTTCTGATCAGACCAATCTAATACATGAAATAAGCTTTAATTATGTCACTTCATAATTGTACGCTTATAGACATTTTGACATTCAGCTTTCTTTAAGCAGTTAGTCAACAAAACAGGTCACGTGACCAAATGATACTCTTTTATATTTTTAAATATCTCCCTCACTATCCATGATAAACATAAAAGTCTAAGCGTAGGATGTTGAGGTACCATTTGCCAAAGATTTTAAATGCATAACGTTTACCTGGTCAATAAAACTCGTGGCCCCATTTTAGAAAAACAATTTTTCTCCTGTACTGGTCACGTGACCACTGAAACTCCCAAATCATCACTTAAGGTTGATCAGTAGATGGATGTCTGTTCATGGACGAGGTTTGGTAAATTTTCTTTCAGACATAAATTTGCTTGTAACAAAAATAAATGTGTTTTGTAGATTTTGGCTCCTAGCCTTGCCTTAAGGTACTTGAGAAGCTAGTTCTATCCGCTCTATAAACAAAACTCTGTTCACTAGTTCGTTTTTCATGGAGGGTGGGGGGAAACTGGAG